>OMKI01031858.1:6579-21002 GCA_900302315.1 Phycis blennoides
AAATCCAATGTAACTTTTTCTTCCCCATCTGTGAGAGATTGAGCCCGCCGTGGTTTTTGCCTACCTCTGGCCGGCCGACAGCAGATCCACTCCAGACAGCACGTATCAGCTGGGCCCAGACCCCCCCCCCCCCCCCCCCCCCCCCCCCCCCCCCCCCCCCCCCGGCCCCGCCCCCGGGGGGGGTGGGGGGGGGGGGGGGGGGGGGGGGGGGGGGGGGGGGGGGGGGGGGGGGGGGGGGGGGGGGGGGGGGGGGGGGGCTGCACAGCGGTCAACCTACGCAGTGTTGATTTTAAACTTCTTTCTCTGTTGGTGATGGACATGCTGCCCTGCTTCTCTGTTGATTTTAAAGAGCTTTTTTTTCTTCTTTTTTCAGTTTACTATTTTTAAAATCAAGGAATAAGTGCGTGCTTGCTTCTGCACATCACATCCTGGAGGAAACTACTTTCTCTGCCAGCCCTGACCACATCCCCTTTGAGCCGGCGCTGAAAGTAGCAGGGTTTGCCACCACCGTGTACACACCTGCCGTAGCGCCTCGCCACCACCAACAACTGCCTCCACAAACAAACTCACACATTTCAGTGTGACGACGGCAATGTGCGCGTCCCATTCATGTCAGCATCGACATTCAATTTGACAGAAGATTATAGGCTTGTATTGGCCTTATACAATATACTGTACTAATTCACAATTTGGAAGCGTACGACTGATTCTAAAGAATGCGGCACCATTTAGGTTAACAGGACGGCGAAAATGCCGTGCGAGTGGATGCGTGCTGAATCCCTGCCTCCTGTGATGTGCGTGTGTGTGTGTGTGTTTTTTTTGTGTACGCTCATTTCCTTAAAGCACACAAATTCGCAGCAAGGCAGCGCCAGCGGTCCGAGTCACCGCGGCGTTGACTGACCCGACCTGGGCTTACTTCTCTTCATTTCTTCCATTTCGGGAGGGAGGGGTGGTTTGCTTTTCAAAATATTGTGTGTTCACTCATGTGTGTTCGACAACCCTCCATTCTGTCCTACAGCGCCTTTAAGAGAAGCGACATGCAGCTGTGCACGCCCGTTTACAGGCAGCCGGGCAGTGTCTTCTACAGTGCGGATCGGGCCATAATTTGCTGTCCGAGCCCGGCCCGCGTCCGACAGGCATCAAGCTTTTTATGTCCGAACCCGACCCGAGCCCGACAGGCATCAAGCTTTTTATGTCCGAACCCCACACAGTCAAAGTATTTTTTTCATACTAATGACACATTTACGCCTGTGTTTGTGAAAGCCCGGCTTCATTAAGTAACGCATTTAGTAATGTCAACAAACAGATGAGCGCAACATGCGCGGGTTAACTAAAAATTTCAAATCGCACTGATGTGACCGAGCCCGACCCAAACCCGAGCATAAATTCTAAATATTTGTCTGAACCCGAGCCAGCCTCTATTGTCTTCACATTACGGTTATGGTTGCCAGGTAGGGTTGTCAGGCTGTCGTGCGCGTGCGTGCGTGTGTGCGCGTGTGCGTCGTGGCCACACGCGACCCCTGTTTGAAAGCGGCCCGCCCACGGAGACCCTCACCTTGTCCAGTTTGAGGGGGCAGCGGGGGGAGATGTGCGCGCTCTTCTTACTCCAGGTGCCCCAGTAGGCCGGCCGGTGGTTCACGTGGAACTGTAGCAGCTTCATGGCGCCGTAGCGCTTGCGGTCCGGCACGCCGTCCGGCTTAGGCCCCTCCTCCATGGCTATGCACTCGCTGAGAACGACGCACAGCCACAGGCGGGAGGTTAGCACAACGCATTTAGTGGGACAGGAACCGCGGGCCAGGAATCAAACTTTTGCATTTACATGCAACTGTAACTGTAGTGAGTGAAGACATTTCCTCAAAGACAACGGTGGTAAAGTGCATTTGCCCTTAGGTCACGCAACGTAATAATTACGTAAACCAGGCAGTTTAGTTAACTTCAAATACATTTTCAGCAGGTCAAAGGGAAACACTCATCATTCAGGAGACACTAAAATCCAAAGCAATTTACAGTGAATACTGGTAATTATGAGCAGATAGGGGTTAATAACTCCATTTGGCCTGCGGATCAGCTACGGACATCGGGAAAGGTTCTGGGTCCATTCCCCACTTTTGGCTGGACGTTGTACACCCTATATGCCACATGTTACAGTGTGTTACACACCAGTATCCAGGAATCCCCCGTTTCTCAACAAACCGCATCTCACACGAGTTCCACAGTACAGTTCTACGTAGCAGAGTTGGTATTCAACCGGGTCACCTGAGCGGGTTCCTCCCTCTGGGTTTGGTGCGGCCCGACCTGCGGGGCTTCCTGCCGATCCACTCGTTCAGCCCGTCGGCGATATTGGCGGGCTTCTCCAGGCACCGGTCCAGCTCTTCCAGAACTGCTTCGCCACACTGGACGCGACATAGCGGGGCCAGGCTCATGTTGTCCTTGATCTCGAACGGAGCAAACTTCCCACAGGCTGCCGACAGGGTCTGGATGGAGAGAGGCGTGTTGACAAGAGGACTTGTGGATTTGGGATGGGACGGCGAGCTCTGGAGTCACTGATGGGTGCTCCATTAGCTTAAGAGAATTGTGAATGTATACCAGAAATGGGCTTCGCCGGTGTTTGGCCAGTGGTACAAGTTTAGAACCAATCTGAAGTGCTCTGCAGTGATGGCATGCAGCAACCAATGTGCCAAATGTGTTCCAATTACAAATAAGCCACATACTCATACAAGGTGTTTCTCTATGGTCAGCGAATCAGAGCAGCCCATGAACTCATGACTCATAATGCATGACACATCTTACCTTCGGCGCCTGCTGGGTCTTGGGTTTCTGCAGGTACCGGGTTATTGCCGCGTTCTTAGCTTTGAGGCGCTATAATAAAAGTCAACGTTTGGTCAATGATTGACATCCATACGACACCACGGGACACATTCATGACGAGCTTGGCGGCGGTTCGAGGTCTGGGCCACTCACGTCTTTCTCTTCCTTCAAGCGTTTATCCTCCTCTTTCTTGCGCTTCTCTTCAAGTTTCGCCCTAGCGGAAAGGAGTAAGCGGTTATCACGCGATCACATTACGGTGTCTAAGGATAACAAACATTTTTACAAATCTCTCTCACTTTTTTTACACACATTCTTCATAAATAAAGAAATAAAGAAACAGTCTGAACAGAGCACATTCGCAATTGGGCCAAGCTCCCAGTTTTGACTTGAGAGATGAAACATGAGACGACGAAACAAATTCAAAATGAATAAAAGTCATGATGTGCGTGTGAATGGGAAGTGACTGACACTGTACACACAGGATTCATACGATAAATCCCTAAGAATCGGGGCGTGGCGGCGGCGGCGGCTCCTTCCTTGGCTTGTGCGTTTGGGGTTGGGCTTGTGCGTTTGGGGTTGGGCCCCGTGGTGGGACTCACTCTTGCTTGGATTTGCGTTGCTCCTCCTTGGCCTTCAGGCGCTCCGCCTTTTCCTTGTCGTCCTTCTCCTTTTTGTCACGCTTGTCGCGTTCGTCTCTCTCCTTCTTCTCCCTCCTCTCCCGGCCACGCTCCTCCTTCAGCTTGCGAGCCTCCTCCTTCTTCTTCTCCTTGGCGGATTTGGCCTCTTCCCTCTGCCGCTCCTTCTCCTGTCTCAGCTGGAGCCTTTCCTCTTGCTCCTGTAAACTCTATGGAGTCACATTCAAAACATCAGCCATCCCGGTTAGGGACCAGCCGGGTTGCCACGACTTGAACGTTAATATCTAGAGTATGAAATATAGGAACAAAATGTGCACCTTCAAAGAACGCCTTTTCACTTTCCTCTCATCGGCCGGTACCTTGGGGGTTGTGTTCGGATCCTGTCGGATTAGAAATGAATATCAAAATACTCGAGTAGTAGCAGACAGTGTGATATGTGTTCTGGGATGAGGTCATATGTTGCGACTACAGATATTTTTGCGGCGATGCACTACTCACAGTAGAATTGAGGCTCTCGTTGTTGGCCTGCTCCGGAGAACTCTCTGCCACAGACATGGAGCTCACAGAGGACGGCGACACCATGGACTCGTTCTCAGGACCGGACACGTTGGCCTTCATCGACTCGTCCTGCTCCTCTCCCTCGCTCTCCGAATCCTGTGTAGTATCCAGCCGCGCGGCGGACTCCTCCAGATCGCTTTCGTCGTCTGCCTCGCTTTCATCCTCCGCCTCGCTTTTGTTTTCCGCTTCGCTCGCAACTTTGCAGTCCAAAGAACCTTTCTTAGATGGAGGGATCCTGCTGTCTCCGCAGTGCCCGGTGGAAATCTGTTTGTTTGTGTTGGGCTGCTTGCCCTCTGTGGGGACACGGGCGGGAGCGGGGGCAGGGGCAGCAGGCTTGGATGGGCGCTTAATTGGAGAGTCCTCGCCAGTTAAATCTATACACATGTTCTCGGGGGACGCGCTTCCACGGCTGAAGAAGCCATCTAGAGGTCCGCGCCCGTTGACCAAGGCGGGTCCATTGTGGGCCGACATGGGGGAGGGCTCAGCCTCGTTCTCTCCATCAGAAGCTGCTGGCTCCAGGCAGAGAGGCGTGCGGGGTCGTTTGGGATTGTGAGAGTCCTTGGGCTCAGGATTCAGGCGTTTAAATGGCAGACGGGCTGAAAATATGAATGGTTTAATTAGAATTGCTACAAACCATATGGGCTGAACAAACAGGTGCCAGAATCGTAAACAGATTTATTATAGTTCATGGTATGACAAGGTAATAACCTTAAGCAAATAACTGATTTGGAAAATTAGCTAAATGAGCTGATATGTACACGGCCACCTAAAGTTTGACTATGTCTGTACAGTAGGGCACCTGTGTTTGTGTAATGCACAGTAATATGAAGTGAAAAATACATCATCTGTGATTTTGAACACTTCTGTGGGGTAAAACCCCCACCAAAAAAGGCATACAGCAGTATGCTTTTGGTTGAGATGTGATGCAAGCGGACATTTAAAAGATCTGGACCTACATTGACTTCACTGCAAACTTCATTAGACCGAAATTTCAAGACAATGATAACTAAACCAACTTGATATACTCATACAAGCAGAAATAAGGAAGGCTTCTCACCTTGAACCAGCTTCATGTTGGCCTGTTTTTTGGTTTTACAGTCCATACCTGAGTGAGCACAAAGCACACAACTTGAAATACAATGACACTTACTAAAACAATCTGTCTTTTGTTATTATTATTGCATTATGTTGCCAACTGACAACACGCTAAAGTTTTTGTTTAGTTTGTCTATTCGCTGACACTTAAGCCTCCACGCGATCAGGACATAATGCCTTTAAATCTCAGTTTCGGATCCGATAGCGAACTTCTGTAGGAATGCCAGAATGCATCCATCGTTGTCAAAGTACACCCACGATGTGAAAAACCCGGTACACAATGGGAAATGGTTGTGGTGGTGGTGTAGAAGAAATGCACTGCGAATAGATTTGTTTGGTTTGCACTCCCGCCAACCAGTGTCCTAATGAGCGACCTGCAGGCCCGGTCCAGTCCGTACCTTGACTTGGGTACTGTCCGCAGGCGATTATGCGACCACAACACACACTATTGACGTGGGACTGCTATAAGTATAACTGAAATAGACAAACTGGAAGATAGCTTGGTGCATTCTAGAAAAAACACGCCCTGGCGTGTGGGTCTTGCAAAACTCGAAAGCTCTTGCTAATGGAGTTAGCTTGCAGGGTTTTTAGCCCATACAGTCACTAGCAACCCGCTAACGTGCTAACGCGTTAGCCGAGCAGCAGCAGTACAGCCGTGAAACAACAGTTTATGTGTGCGTTTCTCCCATTGAGCAAGTTATTATCCGGGCTTATGGTGAACCCACTGCAGCTACAAGCACGCCGATGTGTGCCATTGCCACTGTGTGTCGGAAAAGTTCCACTTAACTTAAAAATAAATAAACGATATCTGATCAACGCTAGGGACTATAAAGGGTATTTGGTCCAAAAACAAGACGAAAACACCTACCATGTCTATACAACACGATGACTGCCTGTGAATGGCGGCACATAAAAAGAAACTTAAAGTTACCATAATCCTCTGAGGCAACAGACGAGTAAAGCTTCAGACTGGGGGACTACAGTGACATCTTCCTTATCGGCATCCAACGGGACGGAAAACTACCGAATCCCGTGTGTGGGGATGAATATGTACATAGAAAGTACACCCATACCTGTTGTGGACGTTACATTACATCACAACCATTAACAGCTTTACCTTTTCTGCGTGGGGTCGACGCTCCTGAAACGTCCGTCTGTGTATCCGCGGCCAACATGGTCCCTCCTGCGAGAAACGACAGCAAACTACAAGGCAACCGCGACGGTTACTGTTGTGACAGCTCTGCCCCGGAACAGAAAAGTGTATCTCTGTAATTTAATTGTGCTTTTAGTCCGATTTCATTTTCAGCGACAAACTCTTCTTCAGTTTCCACATCTCCCACACGCGTCCCTGCTCCCCCGCTGGCCGTCTCGCGCGCCTCGGTCAGAATTGGCGGGAGTGTGTCAGTGGGTGCATTGAGCGGCGGTGATTGGTTAGAAATATCTTGACGTTAAAACGTCAATGCGCTTGTTTTGTGGTACGGAGTTGCCCGTAGTGATATGTACTGGTGTCCACGTAGTACGTGGACTGTATATACTGATGTGAGGAACAGAAAACACTTCAGCCTCACATTATACCCGATGTAAACGTTTTCAATGAATGAATAAGTACGTTTGAAAGTCTCAAATTCTATGGCTAATGGCTAGCCGCCCAACATGTCTACAAACATTACTGGCTATGACAAGCACATGCGCGTGCGCACTGCAGGGCACTTATGATCGTGATGAGTTCAGTAAGTTTCATGGAAAGGTGGAATACTGTAAAGTACACAATGTTAAGTATTGGCGATGCATGAAAATTATATGTATCTCAGGAATCTCATCGTCTCAAGAAACACCCCAACAACAAATATAAATATAGGTCAATATAACTATGTATTGGTCCATATCAACAGAGCAACAACCCTTATGGTAATATGTTTCCGTTTACAACAAAACTGAATCCTGGGATATGTTGTTCCGTAGACCGAAACTTGTGGCATCCGGTCGTGGAAGAGAATATCCTAGGACTGCAATTCCTACTATGCAGCGCAGCTATCTGTTTTCCACGAGACTTTCACTCCGTTGCACACCCTGACTAACCTAAATTACTTTTTGGTCGTGACCCTAAAAAAGGTAAGATGATAATACTTGATTTCCTTTTATTTATCAATATACGTGGTTTTTGTTTTATTGTGTAGCTACAGCAACTGCTAAAAATGAAATTACGCTTTAATCTTCTCCATGTCATAGAAAAAAAGAGGTAAAATCGCACTGAAAGATAATGTTAATTCCCGCTTTGGTGGCTACTCAGCGTTAATGAACTGTTAGCTTTTCTCAAATATGACTTATCCGAAAACATGTGTACATCTATAGCAAGCTTGCATTGCGATATATTGTACAATTTGCAAGTAGTTGGCGATCCAAATCATCAGACATGCTTTGTAGACATGGCATTCAGGATCCATGCTCTCATTCAAACTACAAAACCACATTGAAATAAACATAATCTCCAACACATCGACGTGAAGTATCTAACATAAAATCTAGTATTCTGTAGGAGGGTACGTGTACTCGAGAGAAGCAGGCATACAGTCTGAAACTTTAGGACACTGCGGCCAAGGGAGCCGCCGTTGTCTACAACTAGTTTATTTTTCGGCCGACGTTAATAGACACGTATGTAGACGTAAGTACGGAACCACCTGGAGCGGGATATGCTCCAGGATCTAACCATTTGAATGTGTATTTAAATATAACACGGGATTTGCATGACACCCCTTTTCAAGTGTCTATTAACACAATTGACTGTTGCACATTTAATTACACGCCTTGTTATTCACTATGCAATATTGTACCACCAATGTGCCCTTTGGCAATCCATATGTATTGCATATCCTGGCTCTTTGAACTCTCATGCGCATAGTCCATGTTACTCATTATCAAGTTAAATTAGTACTGTTATTGTTCCACATGATTGTTCTCATTCTCATGTCTGACCTTGCATACCACGACCAGGATCATTACAAACGCGTAGAGTTTCAGTTATGGAAGCTCCTCTCCCTTCCAATGCAAACCTGAAACTTTTGAAGATAACCACTTAATTGTGTCAAACGTCAGGAAATCGAATGATGACAATATTGTGTACCACCATGTGATCATAGAGTGGAGCACCCAGGACTATTTCATAATGTAATTCGGTGAAGTTCTGCATTGACGCCACACTATTGTCCGACATGCATAGGAAAATGAAACTTATGTTCCTTTTTAAAATGGCTTTATTGTGAGAGAATGAGTGAGTGCTTATTGTCAAACAATAATAGTTCCCATAGAATAATAGTCTGTCGAAAAATATTGTTCTTATAGTACAGTCATTTGTTACTTGATTCTTGGCAAGGGATAGGTTGTGGTTCTACCACAGTCTAATGGGTTTAAGAGATCTACAAACAGGTTACCTAGTTCCACCCTTAGAAATGAACATGCCGGTTAAACATACCGGTTTCCCTGACTGCTGTCAGTAATTTACATTAAGCCATTTCTCCCACCCTTTTACCCAAAGCACTATAACAAGGCCAACATCCTTGAAAGGTGATAACAAACGTGTATTTTCTTCTGATTTTCAGCAACAATAAGGATTTCAAAATGCCAGGTTGGTTTATTTGTTCCGTGTTGGTTTTGAACCATTGTTTTTAATTTCGCATGTCCAGACATTTCCATCAAACTACCCGTAGCGGAAATCCAATCTCCTTAACAGTTTATTGTTGCAAAGGGTTTTACCCTAAATGTTATATATTTTTTTGAATCCATTTCAGAACGTGTCAATAACTTCCCACCGCTACCAGCAATAATCAGAATAAAGCCCTGCTTTTACCACAACATTGAAGAGGAGATCCCCGAGCAGCATCAACAGTTGGTGCGCAAAGTGTACATACTTTGGATGAGTAAGTGCTCACACAGCTCCATGGTTCTGCCCACAGCTGCACGTCTGTCGTCAAGGCTGGGTAGACGACGTATTTGGTCACTGTTGTAACTCAATACAAGTTGTTGACAAAACCCGTGAGTGTGCTATTACTGTAAATAGTGTGCAGTGCGACCCCGCTCCACCTCTTGTTTTGGAATCACAGCGAATCCTCTATAACTATACATGTTGCCGTTCTGCGGGGCATTCTCGTTGGACAAGCGCGCACAACACAGGGAGCTTATATTGGAATGTTCCCATTCTGCCCTTCCTTTATGATCTAGAGAGCTACTTCTCCTTTCAAACACAACCGGCGGCACATCTGTGTCTTTCACACAAAGCGGGCACGTTTCCTTAAATCGGGCCGAGATGCCTCCCCCAACGGAGGGCCTAATCTCATCGAGTTAACCCTTCCTCTCCAAGCACTGGATGTGTTGGGGACAGGGGGGGGGAGCATTGTGTGCATGCATGACACTCCTACCACTCACCCACTTCCTCCGTGCCGTCCCACCACATCTTAGTGTACTCCGGCACGCTGTGTATGAACGTCATCTCCTGCATCGCCTGGTGGGCGGGCGGCGGGTCCGGCATAAACTTCGGCTACTCCCTGCTGTGGCTGCTGCTCTTCAGCCCCTCGAGCTACGCCTGCTGGTTCAGACCGCTCTACAAGGCCTTCAGGTAAATGCCCCGAGGGACAAATGCACACCCTGACTCCTTGGGTGTCTTGTACGTCGTGCGAACAACACATGGCGCTCGGGCCGTCAACCGTAATTCCCAGTCCGAACCTTTTTTAGTCATTTTTTTTTTGTCTTTTCATGGTGTCTTCTTCTTTTTTGTTAATCTTTCCCTCAACTTCTCGTTCGTAGGGCGGACAGTTCCTTTAACTTCATGGCCTTCTTCTTCATCTTCTTTCTTCAGTGCGTGCTTGCTATCATCCAGACAATAGGCATCTCTGGCTGGGGGATCTGGTGAGTGTGGCGTCCTGTTTGTCAGCCGTGTGTTCAGGGGAGCGGTCAGGGGTTAAGGTCGGGCCTGGATGTGTTATCGCTTGGAGGGAAAACCAGCGTTTACACCCAAGGAACAACTCGGTGCACGAGTAAACTATAGTGATGGTGTGGTAATGCCGGACAGTCACGCACGTTCGTCTACCGCACAGGTGTCCACACCTCACCGACTTAATAGGGGGAACCGTTTTATTTGCAAACCTATGAATAGAATATCACAGTATATTACATGTTGCATACAAAATTACAATTTAAAAAAATTACAAAATTACATTTTGTACTCTCTCTTCAAACGTCAATGTGAAAGTGTTTTTACTCGTGTTTTTATACCAAGCCTAAAACCATAACACGTCTCATTTAACTCACCCGTGCATAGCCCCAAATGCCGCACGTCATCCCACAATGCATTGCGGTTGCCTTGTCGTGCGTCCACGTCACCGCTCCATGCCTTGGTAGTGGAAACATAGCAGTGTGTTTGGTATGTCATTCAGCCTGCTATAATGCCATAATGTACACTAACCCTCACTACCCTGTCTTGCTTTTACCCGTGCCCAAAGCGGCTGGATGGCCACAGTGATATTTTTCAGCACTAACGTGGGCTCGGCTATAGTGATGCTTATCACCACTCTGCTTCTTACCATGGTCTCCATTTTAATGGTCCTGGTTATAATCAAGGTGAGTTCCTAACACACACACACAACACAGACAGTATATACACACACACACACACACACACACACACACACACACACACACACACACACACACACACACACACACACACAGGGTGTGTTAACCCCTGTTGTGTTTCAGGTCCACAGAATGTACCGCGGTGGTGGTGGGAGCCTTGGGCGCGCCCAGGAAGAGTGGTCCACTGGACTGTGGAAAAGTGCCCCCGTGAGAGATGCGGGCTTCAACGCAGTCGCTCAAACCGCCCAAGGCCCAAGCCTTCCCCAGTATCCCGCTGCAGTGCCCAGCTACCCTGACAACAGTCAGTGGTAAGTCCTGGCGCGGCCAGTAGATGGCGACAGAGGTTACATTGAGTGTCTCTCCAGCGCACAAAGAAACGAATCACTTGGTTCACAAAAGTATGATTTAATTTGACCTGACAGGAAATGATGCATTGCCCTTTTTTTTGTTTTTTTTGATTAACAAAAGAGGGTTGTTGATATTTAGACATTTAAAAAAAAAAAAAAAAAAAGGAATTCCCCAGTAAAACACTTTCTTGTCTTATGGTTGGGGAAAGAGTTGCTGTTATTGTCCATTCCATTTCATCCACGTTTACAAAAGCTATCCTCAGGGTTTGCCAACGACCCAATTAATGTAAGGAATTAATTAATCTAGGAAAGTAAGATGTTAACGGGAATAAAGTGCATAGTACAGAATTGAGGCAAGAAGGAATTTATTTTGGAAGTTGTCAACATGTATTATCTGCTTTGGGTCCAGTGCCTGTGAAAGGCATAGGCCTTAAAGAACTACAGACTAAGGTATGCTAGAGAGCCACATTTTACACATGACACTATGCCTGGACAGGGATGTTTTTAGCAAGAAACTAGACTACAGTACAACTAACTATTTTCCAATGTGTTCATGGGTATCCATCATTTCACTGCCTCACTATTATTTATTTTGTATTTTTTGATAACTGCTAGACGGCTCTTTGCCTCTGATCAGCATCAGCCTTTATTATAACTTGAACTAATAGGCCTTAATATTGCATGCACCTTTTGCATGGTTGAAGTATATTTTGTGATACTTGCCTTAACAAATGCTTCAAATATTGTACCTTGTTTGGAGGGGCCAATGACATGCCAAAAATCAGCCCCTTTGGTTCTACTTTAACTGGAAAACCAATTGTTTTAATTGCTATAACTTGAATTTGCTTGGTAAGCAGTTGGTGGCCTGTTGAATTGCAATTGCCATAACTATCTACTGAGATGAGTGTTCGACTGTTTCCTTATGCGCCTGCTACCTTCATTATAATTACGCAACACAACACAGCAGACAACAGTTTTCTACAAGGTTTCCCTTGTTAAGGTCACATTCTGTTAAGCTAGTGCCATTAGTGAATAGGTCATGAGTTATATATTACAAATACAGTTTTGTTACAGACTAATGCTATGCTGCTTTAAAATGTATAATATTCAACTTTACAGAAACAGTGCATGCGCAGGGATGATGTCACATTTTATTTTGAGAATCACTTTAATCTGCATTTCATAGTGTTTTTTCCTTGCTATAGAAAGTGTATAGTATATCACCATTCCCTGTGTTAAAGAAATGCCAAACTAGCCTCTCAATGTGAATCCAAACATTTCAATAAACATTCACTTTTTCATCCGTTGTTGACGTTTCACTGAAATTAGAACCATTTTTCCCAAGCTTCCGATACAAAATGAATCAGGAAAAACTACAATGCATAGAATGAACCACTTCACTAAAACATAGCGCACGTTTGGTCGCGTAGGGTGATTTAACGGTGCTGCAAGAGACGACCAAAGCCGTTCGTGTCTACTCGTTTCATACCTGAGGATCTAATGATAGGAGGGTGCTGTCCGTACTGCGGCCACTCTGGACACCTGTAATTTTACCCGTCTCGGTCAAACCCAGACCTCTAACTATACACACACAATGTCACACCTTCAAACAGTTCCTGCGTTTTGCAACACAACAGTCCTTAAAGTTGTGACAAACCAAACAAGCTGAACATCGCGCGTAAAACAGCCCTGCACGGCAGCGGCGTCGCCAGAAATGTTCAAATGGGTGGGCACAGAAAAAAAAAAACGGGTGGGCAATTGAACGTACGTTTGGTGAACGCAAACGAAGGAAAGTCCTCTGATTGGACGGGGAAGACTAGGCCCGTCCAGGCCCGCCCGTGGCTGCGCCTCTGCTGCACGGACAGGCGGGATAGGCGATCAGAACACCAGCCATCCCATAACCCCTGTCCGTCCTCCGCAACCCCCTGGCGATCCGTGTTTTAGTGGTCGTAGGGTTCAAGTGTTTGGACTGGACGGAATGTAAGAGTGGAGTTGAATCGCTGACATCATCCAGAGCTGAAGTCAGCCACAGAGCCATCACTACATGTGTGCACTCTGCAACATAATATTCATAATGAGTCAGAGTTGTGCATGCTGCTACCGCGGTGCGCTCTGTTGATAAGGGAGTGAAACCACGCCACGCCCGCCTTTTAAATCAATATAGAATCAAGTAGCTCAATGATGCCCGAGACAAAGTTATCTGAAAAAGATATCTAAAATCTATATACCTGCTTATTGCGCACAGGGCTCCGACACGATATATGGTTTAGGGGAATGTCCAGCTGGAGATCCAGGTATACGAACCAGGAAGAGTTGGGTCCAGTCCAGGCAGCTGGTGGTTGATGCGTCACACCGACCACAATCGCTGGCCCGGAGAGAACAAGCACAGACTGATCACTGACTCATCCATGATCATTAGATGACGACGACGCCGAGTGTACCAGGGACAATTGAGAACGCGCGGGCGTGTATTGGAACCGTTTTCATGATGGTGGGAAAGCCAAACAGGTACTCACAGTGTTGATGTTGCAATCAATCGCCGATAAGGCTTCCATAGAAATTGAGACATTTCTGTGAAATTTATCGCAAACAAACAAATGTTCGGTTTAAGAGAAGTTCATGTCTAAGAAACACAAAAATCCATGAAATTAAGTGTTTAGTTGTTTTTTTAATGTGAGGTCAAAGTGGCCTTTCCTTTTTCCTACAAATTCACAGACTCAAATAAATAGTACAAATGGCAGCTGTACAGAAAATGTATATATCGCAAAAAAAAAAAAAACTATTCACATCAAGTCACCATACACATTCTGGAAGGAATAGGATATCTGTGGCGTCATTGAAACGTACGTCATACAGAAAAAGTAGGCCGGAGACCAGACCGAGTCTTTGCAGTCCTCAAATCTCAGACTCGTCGTTGATGTACCCCAGTCCATCTAAACATGAAATGTCAGCCATGGACGTAAAGGGGGGGTGCCCATTCCCTTTAGGGTCCACCGCTATGCAGTGGTTATTGTTCCCCGTGCACGGGCTGCCCGGCGCCGGCTGGAGCGCCTTGACCTCGGACGGCGCGTGGTTCTGAACGTGCACGTGGTTCTGAACGTGCGCGTGGTTCTGAACGTGCGCGTAATCCACCACGGAGGTCTTGGCCCGGCTCTCCCGGGGGCTGCACGACGACAGGCACCTCAGCACGGCTCCCCTCTTCACCTTCCACACGAGGACGGCGGTCAGCGAGAGGCACAGCAGGGCGAGCACGGCCACGGCCACCCGCAGCGCCGCCGCCGCCCCTCCCCCGTCTGTCTGCGTCTCGGGCGGCGCAGGCCCCTCCGCCTCGGGCCCCCCCGGGACGCCGGTGGGG
>OMKI01031866.1:0-10331 GCA_900302315.1 Phycis blennoides
GTGACTGAGTGAGTGCACATGGGTGCATGTGTTTATAATGACGTGTCCATGGTCAGGTTGAACACGTCAAAGGGCAGGTTGCCCTTTGACGTGTGTGTGTGTGTGTGTGTGTGTGCGTGTGTGCGTGTGTGCGTGTGTGCGTGTGTGCGTGTGCGTGTGCGTGTGTGTGTGTGCGCGCGCGCGCGTGCGCGCGCGTAGGAATGTGCATATGCACGTCCTTTGTAAACCGAGGCGTCTCCAGCGATGCAAAATGCGTTTCTTCTTCTCTGTAACCATGGCAACCCGTCACCCCCTGTACACAATGTCAATCAGTTGCACAAACATTACAACGCCAATAACAACAACTACAGCCTTTTGTTTCCTCAGAAGAACACATGCGCTGGAGACCACCGCTGCACCAGCCAGCGGCCCAGTATTCCCCCCAGTGTGTTGCATCACTATCACTGTCTAAAGCTGGGGAGGAGGGTGGGGGAGTACCAGGGGGGCGAGGGAGCAAATTAGAGAGCGCATTGGTCGACAGTCAATCGCGCCTACGAGCCTTGCAGTGTGTCGCTCGCACGCACGCACGCACGCACGCACGCACTCACGCACACACACACGCACACACACACACACACACACACACACACACACACACACACACACACACACACACACACACACACACACACACACACACATACACACACACATACAACATACACATACACATACACATACACATACACATACGCACACACGCACACGCACACGCGCAGCACTCCACACCTCTCCCCAGGATTCTCAGGCAGAATGTTCGGGTCACGCTCGTTGCCATCGTTAAGGCTGCGTTGCCATGGGGACGTGAGCGGTTGATCCTCTGGGCTCTGGATTGTTTTCCAAAGTGGGGAGAGGGAAATGAGGAAGAGAGCAGCACACAGGGGGCTGACGACGGAACGCGAGGCGGAGACCACGAGACGCGGGGTGAGGGTTGAGAGCCGGGCCCGTTGAGGGGAGGAAGAGGAGGAAGAGGGGGGGCGCGGTGCGCGCTCCGCCTTCTTGTTCAGTCATCTGTGTCGTTCTGGCTCCTGGCCACCAGGGGCGCGGGCCGTGCCTCACGGTCAACGGCGATCAAACGTGTATTTTGGAGAAATTTATGAAGAAATTCTCATTTTATTCTCATTTTAAAAGAAATGAACCGAGTGACCCTCTCACACCCCGGCGGGCTGAGCGAGGGGGGGGTCACGCGGTGCCGAGGGGTCACGCGGTGCCGAGGGGACGGCGGTTGGACGCGGCGCGGAGGAGCGAGGGGGAGAGGCGCGATGATAACGCAACCAACCGCTCCGCGTCCGGGCGGCGCTCTGCAGACGAGCACTTTTCCGCGTCCGCCAACGACAAAAGCCGCCATCGTGTGGCCGGCTGTAAGGACGCCGTCATGGCGTGCCGTGTCAGGCAGAGGGGCAGCACCCTGCTGTGGGCACGTGCTCTCCTCCACGCTATCGACACAGAGATATACAGCATAGACTATGTAGAAGCTATATGCAATTGGTATACACAATTATGATTGTGTCACTTACACACAACTGGACAAGGATCACCCATGCACACATCTCTCTATATGTAATCTCTGTATATATGTACATATATATATATTAGGGTGCCTTATTTGCCCCAATTTTGGAAATTCAACTGGTACCCAATTCTAAAATGTGACAATACTAATGAAAAGAAAATGTGTAGAATATTAGCTGGATTGAATAGTATCTAAGGGGTCCACCAAGCCTCTAAAGTTGCTTCTTAGCAGAGTCTGTATCCCCGCTCTGGAAAAATCTGTTTTTTCGTGAATAACTTCCAAAATAATGCATTTAGGCCTATAGTGTCAATGAAAGTTGAATATAAATGTGACTATTGCTCATCTTTTGGCACCAGTCTGAAATCTCTACCTTCATTGGTTTCTAGAATATTGCATTTTCCCCCTAATTTGTTGCGTTTCTTTGTCCCAATATCCATAAAAAGCAGACATGAAGGTAGTCTAGTCATGGTCTTTTTTTCATATTACTTAGCCATCAAACGTGCTTTTAATTCTTCAATTTAATCTCCATTGCTTTGATGTTGCTAGATCTCAGTTACACCATGATTTCAGTAATATACTAGTGTTTGCCCCATTGGTCCATGGAACCAAACCTACAAAGATACATGTATATCTAGACTTGTGCATTAATCTTGAGCAAGTTCTTGCTGCTGTCCCGACTGTAATCAAGTCCTCAGATGTCTGATGTGGCACATCCAAGATGGAGCATCTGAGCTGCGTTCCAAATGGGATGCAGCAAAACTGGTGATGGCACAACTTGAAATCTTCTACCAGAAAGCCAATGATATCCCAGATAAAGGCCATGCAGAAGATAATAGCCTTGTCAGATGAGATTCCCAAGATAAGAGCCATTCCAAAGAACCAGAGGGAGCTGCCAGCTTCACAGGATAAGCTACAGAAGATGCAGGTCAAGCTTCAGGAGACATTTGCCATTTGGCCTTCTAATGTGGAACAGCTCATGAAGAACCAAGAAGATCTGACCTTTCTCCACTCCATGAAAACAGATCGGAAAGCAACCTTTGGTGCTCTGGACAAGATGACTGCTGCAAAGGAGAAGAGGAAGGATGCCCGGTTGTCAGCGGAGAATGAGAGAAAACGCATGTATGAGGAACAGGCATCCACATCTAAGGGAGTCGTCAGCAGCACAGGTGGTGAGTATTCTGATGATGATGAATCTTTCCAGCAGCCTTCCAAACAGCAACCACACAAATGCGTCAAGAAGACTGGCACCTCAGTTTTCATTCCTCATGGCATCCTGAAACGTCCCAAGCTGGTGTCACTAGCCACGAGGATGAACCTCACTCCATCTCAGCAAGCTGCTTTCACTCAGGGTGTCATCGAAGAAGCTGGTGGAAACTCAGAAACTGTTGCACTGTCATATGCAACAGCTGACAGATCCCGTAGACAGTGAAGCAAATATCAACATCCAACAAGGACAACTGGGAACCTCCTGTGATGCTTACTGTTCATTGGGACTCAAAGTTAACACCATCTGTGATGACACCAAACAAGTCTGAAGAAAGGTTAGCGGTCTTTGTAGGGAACACCCATGACAGTAAGCTTCTGGGTGTACCGTCCTACACACCTGGCAGTGGTCGAGGCTGTGGAGTCATCATCAGTGAGCTGACATACAACCTGCTGGAGGAGTGGAAGTGTGAAGACCGAGTGGTCAACATGGCCTTTGACACAACAGCATTCAACACAGGCCATCTATCCGCAGCCTGCATCAGCATCCAGGAGAAGCTAGGTCGTGCTCTCTTGTGGTCCGCCTGCAGGCATCATGTTGGCGAGGTTGTGCTGGACCATGTCTTCACAGACCTCAACATTGAAGCATCTAAATCCCCAGAGGTGGCTCTCTTCTCGAGGTTTAAGAAGAATTTCTCTCTCTTACCTGAGAGTGAACCACAGGACTTGTGCAGACTCGATGTGACATCTTATTCTGCTGCAGCCCGGAAGGTAATCCACAGTCTACAGGATCATGCCATTCAAGTTGCCCAAGAAAGTCTTCAACAAAAACGTGATGACAACTTGGAATTCGTAGAGCTGTGCCTAGTATTCCTGGATGCAGAGGAGAGACCATTCTCTTTCAAGCAACCAGGGGCCATGCATCAGGCTCGCTGGATGGCTTAAGTTGTTGTATTCCATCAAGATCTCTCTGCTCCAGGGTCAAATTGAAGGATTACCAATTTGCTCAGTCATATGGTATGGTTCACAGTTTGTCTTACACACAAATTTAAGGTGTTCATAGTTCTAGAATAGGGTAATCTTTAGTTACATAATGTTATGATATTGTGAGTTAATGGAATATAATTTAAGATTTTATTGATAGCTTACTTTCATGCTGTTATTATGGAAAATGCCTGGCGAAGGCAATTTTTATTGCGTCTTCCCCCAAAAATTGACACTACTGCCATATCTCAGGAAGTAATAAAGATAGAGACACACAACTAGCACCAAATGATGCACAATGTCCATATTTATATTCAAGTTTATTTGACATTGTAGGGCTAGATCCATCATTTTTGGCGTTATTTAAGAAAAAGCGATATTTTCAGCCCAGCTTTAGGTACGTCGTCAGTTGGAAAATTCAGAGGCTCGGTGGACCCCTTAGATATCAATAGAATTTGATAACATTTCTCATGGAAGTTTAATTTATATATGTATATATAATGTATATATCCCCACATCGAAGATTAACCCACAAGGTCCCGGCCAGGAATTGTACCACCCTACAATACATGTACACAGCTGGCAGATTTATTGGCAGACTTTAATCCTGGACTGCCCTGAACCCGTTACTCATTGACAGCGATTGTGCTGGACAGCTGCGTTGCTGATGGGTGCCAATCCGTCTGGTACAAAGGTGTCCGCGGTGACGTCTGTGCGCTGCGGGCACAAACGTGTTGTCACGCTTCATCGCTCAGCCCCCGAGGTCAAGCCAAGAGGTCAGCCCCCCGGGGATTGGACCTTTGCTCCGTCTCGGCCCGTTTTAAAAAGGCACCCGCAGCAGAGGGAACGCAGCATCCACGCCGGCAGACTCATCACCCGCACACTCTTGGATTCAGACCCCTGCGGCAGGTGCAGCGCGTCCACAAAGAATCACTCTCAGAGGATACCACATCACACACACACACACACACACACACACACACACACACCGAACCAAAACCTCTCGGGACTCCGTAGGCCGGTGTGATCTTTCGGCCCGGCGCCAGCCATGACCACGTTCGACGACATCCTGGAGGAGGCGGGGAAGTTTGGCCGCTGCCAGAAGCGCATCTTCGGCCTGCTGTGCATGGTCTCCATGCCCTGGGCCGGGGTCTACGTGGGCATCGTGTTCCAGGGCTTCACCCCGGAGCACTGGTGCCGCGACCCGGCCGTGACCGCCATGAGGCAGGGCTGCGGTTGGAGCGTGGCGGACACGCGGCGGCTGGCCGTGCCCGCGGAGAACCGCTCGGGGGAGGTGGCGCCCAGCACGTGCTTCCGCTACGACGTGGACTGGAACGCCACGGGGCTCACCTGCGACCAGCAGGACGTGGACCTGAGCAGGGCCCCCCTGACGGCGTGCACGGATGGATGGGAGTATGACTACGAGGGCCGGCAGTCTTTCGTGACGGAGGTGAGGGTTTTTTTTTTTGCTTTGTTTGTTGTGTGTTAAGTCGAATAAATGCATAGGTAGATGGGGGGATTTTTTCCAATTTGCACGCAAAGTTTTAAATGTACAAAGAAAAGTTAAAAGTTTTTTTCATTTACAGTGCAATATCAGATACAGTTTGTATCACAAAGATCATTCTCGCTTTTGGTGTGATAAAGTCCTATGGTCATCCTTAGAACTTAAATGTTCTCCCCAAAAGTGTTATTTCATCAAGGGAAGGTTCAAAACTACAGAGAAACACATTGACGCGGTAACTAGTGATGGGTTGCGTTGTTGCATGATTTCTTGCATGGTTTGCGTGATTTCTTTGCGCGTGTGTCTTGTGTGTTCCCAGTTTGACCTGGTGTGTGCCGATAGCTGGCTGGTGGACATGTACCAGGCCACCCTCAACGTGGGCTTCCTGGTCGGCAGCATCGCCACTGGCTACCTGGCCGACAGGTAGGGGCCGATGATTGGTTCATGTGGTTACCAGGCCGACAGGTAGGGGCCGATGATTGGTTCATGTGGTTACCAGGCCGACAGGTAGGGGCCGATGATTGGTTCATGTGGTGACGATGTCGTCCGCTCCCCTCACCCATTGGCAGAAGTGTGTTTGTGAACGAGAGTGTTAAAGCTTTAGAGTTTTAAAGCGTTAAAGCAAAAATGCTGAAATGATAGAGGATTAAATGAATCTGTGTCGCATAAAGAAGCTCCGTCAACATCTGGTCATGTGGTTCATTTCAGTTGATACAGAGCTTGTATCTCAAACACTGCTTAAACTAATATTGAATTAGTGGAAATGAATACACAGCTTAATTGGAGCCCTGTTTTGCTTAGTTTTTTTGCAAAATAGTTTTGTTCCTTCTTGCTGATTTAAATCGTTTAATCGTTCTTGAGGCTGCTCCATGTAAGATTTGAGAGTTGTATATAGAGAGAGAACAGCAAAAGATTGCAAGATTGCAAGATTTTAAAGCAATCAAAATAACTTCCCCTCCCTCTCTGCTCCCTCCCTCCTTCCCTCCCTGTGTTTCTCCACCAATGAGAAGTGTTGCATTTCACCTTTGATTGACAGGAAAGCTGAATTCCCCGAACCAATCAGGGAAGAAATGCCCCGATCAGAAATGAGTGTTTTTTAAATCTAAATTGTCTCACACAGAGGCAGGCTCAGTCAACTTGATTTTTATTTGAGTGTAACAAATTACACTCAAATAAAAGTTCTCAAATCCTACCTACACCTTTAAGCGTGCCCATTAGATTCTATACTATACTATATTATTCTTTTGTTATTTTCATCCATGCTCAGATCCACTGAGCTGCAACTAAAATGACGCAATCCACAGGCATTTTCTTCATGCAATGGTGACTTGTACCGTGTGGTACAAATCTGAGCCACCCTCTTGTGTCCACAGGTTCGGCAGGAAGCTGAGTTTCCTGATGTCCAACCTGTTGAACGGCATCATGGGAATCCTGGTCGCCGTGGCGCCCAACTACGTGTCTCTGCTGGTGTTCAGGGCGCTGTACGGCTTCGGCATCAAAGGAGGATGGGTGGTGGGATATGTGCTTAGTAAGCTCATTTGACATTCTTTCAAAATGGCGGCTCCACCTTAGTGTATAACCCCATTCACGGAGCTCCAGCGTGGCGTATGTCATGACTCTGTCGTTGTTTGTCGAGGAAAGGAGGCTGATTTGTTTTTCGTCGAGTGCTCGTTTGGGTTTCTAGGCATAGACACCACGTCATCTGTGGGTCATTGTAGTCCCTTGATTGATCCCTTGATCCCTTGTCCCTCAAGAATTGAAACATATCCATCTTCTCAACGTCTTTCCTCTGGTAACGTCCTTTCTTCTTCTTCTTCTTCTTCTTCTTCTTCTTCTTCTTCTTCTCCTCCCTCCCTCCTGTTCTTCTGGTCCTCCTCCTTCCTCTGCGTCTGTAGTCACAGAGCTGGTGGGCGTGGAGTACCGGAGGACCGTCGGGGTCCTCTACCAGATGTTCTTCAGCGTGGGCATCCTCCTCCTGCCCCTGCTGGCCTACTACATCACAGACTGGCGCTGGCTGCAGGTGGTCATCACCGTGCCCTACATCCTCTTCCTCTCCTACTACTGGTGAGGGAAACCATAGTCGTCGTCATCGTCATCATCAGCATCAGCATCATCATAATATGAATCATAAATGATTATGCTCATCATCATCACACTCATAATTATCCTAATAATCATCACCATCGTCATCATCGTCATAGATAATGATACTAATAATAATCCTCATAATCATAACATCATACACATAACCTCATCATCATAACACAAAACGTCATCATCATCATCATCATCATTATCTAACCTAACCTAAAATATTTGACCTAAAATATGGCATTTTGCAACCCACCCATAACACGGGTGTTTGAACAAGCCATTTCATGAAGCACTGTTACAAATTATTTTAATAATAGTCCCATTGTTGACACGCCAGGGGGTTCCCGAGGGTCGGACTTGCTGCTTTAGATCACCCCGGTGACCCGACGGTAAAAGGTGAACTCTGCACCATTCAGGTTCATTCCGGAGTCCCCCAGGTGGCTCCTCTCGCAGAACAACTCTGCCAAAGCGGTGGAGATCACAGAGGCCATGGCCAAGGAGAACAAGAAGACTCTCTCCAAGAAAATAGAGGTAGGCCTACTGCACTCCTTTGCCTCCAGTTCACATCTCCAAGGGCTTCACGAGTACCCGCGCTGCGCTAGGGGACAGAGTTGAGTTGAGTTGAGCAACTCACACAAGGTGAAGAGTGAGTCTGCTATACCCTCTCTCTTATGCTACCCTCTCTGGTGGGACAACCACTACTGGGTGATGGGAAACGTAGCACAACTCATTGGGCTACTTTGAATGCATGGCAGGACTGCAAGTGCAAGGGCCTTCATCATGGGGACATCATTCAATGATAATAATAATAATAATAATAATAATGCATTTTATTTAAAGGCGCCTTTCAAAGCACTCAATGACACCTTACAGACAAGTTAAAAACAAGTAACAAGTAACAGTGGCATAATCTGACGAGTGACAGAGTATGCCACTCGGAATAAGTGTGTTTTTTGGGCGTGATTTAAAGGTGGAGACAGAGTCAGAAGTTAGATAGATAGATAGATAGATAGTGACTTAACTGACCTTAAGGCGGCAGTAGCTCAGTGGGTAGAGCGGGTGGACAGAGCGGGTCGTCCACAAACCATAGGGTTGGCGGTTCGATCCCCTTGATCCTCCACATGTCAAACCCCACAAATGCACTGATTGTAAGTCGCTTTGGACCAAAGCGTCCGCTAAATTCCCCTTTACCTTTTCTTACATGAAAATCTTCAGAGAACTTCGAGGTTACCACTTTAGAGGAAAAAGGAGACTTAATATATTGACTTCACTCTGAGAGCTTGGAGTCAAGTGGTGATTTCTGTGAAGTAAAAAAGGTTCATATTTGTTCACAGGATCTGACGAAATATGCATATTAATATGTAGCAATAATAATTCCATATTATTTCCCAACAAACTACATGCAGTGCCATTTTCTTTCACTGTCACTAAGATGTTGAACATAGCCTCTTTCAAAATAAGGGCCATTCCTCATAGCCTGGACTTGATTTTGAACAGAGCCTGAGAGATGATACTGTTGAAACAACCACTGCCTCCTTCATGGACCTCATCAGGACTCCCAAGATGAGGAAACACACCTTCATCCTCAGCTTCAACTGGTGAGCTCTCGCTAGATCCACAATCAGGCATCGTGTCATTTTGGCTCATCCCATTACCTTCTTTATAATCAACAACGGCTGCAGGGAAATATAACACTACCCCTAGTTTGTGGACCAAGTGTCGGCTGTTTCGGTTGCATTTTCTCATATTATCAGTTCCGGAAACAAAAATATAGCATTTGTGATTTGGTATACATTGCGGTCTGTCGCTTCCCTCTCTCATTCTGAGCCAATGAGTCGGGCCTCGCCCCTGCTGCTTCGGTCAGCTTTCAGAAAGCCAATCAGCGCCTGTTCCCTCCCCCGTCTCCCCGCCCAGGTTCACCAGCGCCGTGGTGTACCAAGGCCTGATCATGAGACTGGGCATACTGGGAGGAAACGTCTACGTGGACTTCCTGATCTCCGGCCTGGTGGAGTTCCCCGCCGCCTTCCTCATCCTGTTCACCATCGAACGCATCGGACGCCGGCTGCCGTTCGCCACCGCCAACATCGTGGCCGGGCTGGCGTGCTTCATCACCGCCCTCCTACCCGACAGTAAGGGGAGGGCGTGTCGGAGGGCTTCGGGCGCAGTGTGTGTGTGTGTGTGTGTGTGTGTGTGTGGGGGGGGGGGGTATTCTACGTGCTCCTTATGTCCATCCTCTGAAATTGTCCAAATGGCGCCGCATGTCTCAATTGATTTTGGCGCGTCGTCAAGTGAGAACATGTTTACCATTTATTGGCTTCAGTTGCTGTTTAGGATATATTGAGAGAAAATATATGTATTTGTACTACATATAAGGGCAATTGAATACAAACACTAGACAAACATTTTCAGAACGATGACAATATAGCATAAATGCCCAATAAACACTCACTAACAAACACTCGCCATACACTCAAAGTTTGTTTGACTTCACCCTCCAAGCTCTGGTCTTAAGATTTTAAGTGCTTAATGGCAGAGATCTTGAGAATCAGGGGATCTGTTTCTGCACCTGCAATCACCCTAATTCATTGCGGCTGATTCTGCTCCTCCAACAAGCTTCACCTTGTTCCCCCGACCACAATACGTGTTGATCCCCTTCTCCCTCATCCCCTGCGCACCCCAGGTCTGTTCTGGCTGAAGACGACGGTGGCGTGCATCGGCCGTCTTGGCATCACCATGGCTTTTGAGATGGTGGTGTTTGTGAACACAGAGCTCTACCCCACCTTTGTCAGGTACGGTAAGCCGCGTGGTGCTGCACATTGTGCCCGCCTTGCAGGGGAGCATTACGTCATCTTATTTAGATGGAGCACCATGATGGCCGCCTGGAATGTGCGTGTCATCGTGTGGACACTCCACCTCCTGTATCATGTAGTATGTATGTATGTATGTATGTATGTACAGTATGTATGTATGTATGTATGTATGTATGTATGAATGTAC
>OMKI01031897.1:0-11574 GCA_900302315.1 Phycis blennoides
GCGCGTGTGTGGGTGTGTGTGTGTGTGCGTGTGTGTGCGTGTGTGTGTGTTTGTGTGTGTGTGTGTGTGTGCGTGTGTGTGTGTGTGTGTGTGTGTGTGTGTGTGTGCATGCGCGTGCGTGTGTGTGTGTGTGTGTGTGTGTGTGTGTGTGTGTGTGTGTGTGTGTGTGTGTGTGTGTGTGTGTGCACATGCATATTTATTATTAGTGTATTAAGGGTTAGGTAGGTAGTATATTGATCATGTATTGGTCATGTGTTGGTAGTGTATTGTAGAGTGCGGATCGGGCCCAAATTTTCTGTCCAAGCCCAGCCCACATCTGACAGAATAGTAACCGAGCCCGACAGGCATCAAGCTTTTTTTTTCTTCGCAACGCGCGGGTATATTAAACATTTCAAATCGCGCAGATGTGACTGAGCCCGACCCGAACCCGAGCATCATTTCTAAATATTTGTCCGAACCCGACCCGGCCCGTCAGGTCCCATCGGGTTCGGGTCGGGTATCCATCCTCTAGTGTATTGGTAGTATATTGGTAGTATATTGATCATGTCTTGGTCATGTGTTGGTAGTATATTGATCATGTATTGGTCATGTATTTGTAGTATATTGGTGGTGTATTGGCAGTGTTTTGATCATGTATTGGTAGTTTATTGGTAGCATGTTGGTAGTTTATTGTAAGCATTTTGGTAGTTTATTGGTAGCAAATTGATCATGTGTTGGTAGCATATTGGTGGGAAATTGATAATGTATTGATCATGTGTTGATTGGGCGGCAGTAGCTCAGTGGACAGAGCGGGTCGTCCACTAACCGGAGGGTTGGCGGTTCGATCCCCACCTCCGACTGTCCACATGTCGAAGTGTCCTTGAGGAAGACACTGAACCCCACAAGTGTATGCCGAATGTACTGATTGTAAGTCGCTTTGGACAAAAGCATCTGCTAAATGCCCCGAATGTAAAATGTAATAATTGTATTGCTTGTTGCAGGCCTCTGGTGTGTGAAGACAAAACCGAAGGAGAAGATGGTCATCTTCACTTCTTCTATCTCCTTGCGTTCCTCTTGCAAGGTGTGTGTGTGTGTGTGTATGTGGGTGTGTGTGTGTGTGTGTGTGTGTGTCACACATGCTCCACGTGATTATGTCATTGGAGGAACACTGAGGAACCTAAACCAACGTTAGGCTGTGACAGAAATTATGAAGACACCTCGGCAACACAAGAGACAGACAAACACAAACACAAACACACACACACACACACACGCACACACACTCCCAACGCTCAAACATTCCCTCTTACACACACGTAAACACACACTTCCCCCCTCTCTCTCTTTCCGCCGGTAAGCCAGCAGATGTTTGTGCTACTACAGTGTGTGTGTGTGCCTGTGTGTGTGTGTGTGTGTGTGTGTGTAAAAACACCACCATTGGCTACATGGTAGTGGAGTGATGCTATGCGGCGCGTCCCAACATGCAGTCCAGTGTTTTTCTGGAGGCCAACGAGCGCTCGGTGCTTGTGCAACCCCGCGGAGGTGTTGCACAGTTGTGTAAAACAAAGTTCACCTTTAAACTTTGAGAGTGTGGGCGCGTCTTGTTTTACATTTCAAGTCAAATTGGGGATCTGTTGAGGTTTGGGGACTGGATTTGTAAGGATTCGTAAGGTTTCAACGACAAACAAACCGCTCCTCTTCGTTTCTTCACAGACAACTGCTGGACTCCCCTGACTGTGCTTGTCACCAAGGAGACACTTTACCTGCTCAACGAAGACCACCAGTGGCGCAAGAGCCCGGGTGCCCCCGCAGCCAATGACGGCAGGGAAGCGTCGAGTGGGGCGGCCGCCGTCCTGGAGAGCCAGCCAATCAGCTGCGTGAGCTCGGCCCGGCTGTGGCCCTCCGACGCACGCAGGGTGGACGTCCAGCTGTACGACGAGGTGGGGTCCGTCCGGCCGCGCCACCGGATCAGCCCGCCGCTCCTGCACCACCTGGCTGTGGTGAAGCAGAGTAGTTCACCCGTGTGTGTGTGTGTGTGTGTGTCTCACCCTGACCCAGGTGCTGAAGGAGGAGCGGACCTGGAGCCTACGCTCGGAGACCCCTCAGCTCACAGACCACCTGCTGACCTGTGTCCGCACCCACTGGGAGGCCATGTTCGGAATCGCACTCGCCACCACCCTGCACGACTCCGCTGCATCCTGAGTGCCTGTGTGCGTGTGTGTGTGTGTGTGTGTGTGTGCGCGCGTGTGCATTTGCTGCTTGTCACCATGCGATGCTACATGATAATGTTCACTAGTGATCGACCGATACGGATTTTTTAGGGCCGATACCGATTTTTTTTTTTTTCCATCAGCCTTAGCCGATAGCCGATACGCCGATACCGATTTTTTTGAGCCGATACTGCTTTTTCTCCCTCAATATACATCATAAAAATTACACTGATGATAACAAATGTTACAAGTCTCAATTTGAAAAAGGAACATTTATTAAACTGCAATATTAAAAACAGGTGAGGTAGAACCCACTCTCATATATCGCTGTGATGTGTGTGTGTCCCATTGAGTGAGACGCACACACACACACACACACACTTCTGTTTGGTAGCTGACGCTGACTAAAAAACTCAACCACCATTGAACTGGATTGATAACGTCAGCAAACGGCTCTAAACACAAGTAAGGCCTACACGGTGCACTTATGTCTGGTACATGATCTGGTCAGGGCCAAATATTAACGAGTCCGGGCGTGCGCTGCGGATTAATTTTGGTATTATCGCGGGTCGGATCTAGTGCTGAACTTTGCGGGAGCGGGTCTCAAAAAAATGGACCCGTGCAGCACTCGACACACACCACACGCGTCCAAACCTCAGCCAGGTGGTCGCTAAATAAAACTCACACAAACACCACGGAACAACGTCGGCATTACTTAATCCTATGACCAATGTTCGTAACAGCTACCGTATGAATACATATAGCCACAATGGCAAGCCGTTTTATAGACGAGGCATTCGCATTCCCGTTTTCCATTCGGACCCACAAACTTGCTTAGCTATAGTTGCAAGCAAAGCACATATAGAGCATGCATTTGGCATTCGTGTTTCCATTTTCCCCCCACACACGTTTTTCCACTCTTAAAGTTTAAAACGTAACGTTGTCTTGAAGAGCCGGCTTCCAGCGCTCTTCTAGTGGGGGAGGGGCAATGCATGGAGACGCGTCTCTAGCAACACGGAGCTGCCTGTGTGGACGCCTGTTTGTAAATGATTTCGAAAAAAAATATCGGCGAAAATCAGCCGCGTATCGGCCAATACCGATACACGTAAAAAACGTGAATATCGGCCGATAAAATCGGCCGGCCGATATATCGGTCGATCACTAATGTTCACATTTTGAAAGCTTGGTTTAAAGCCCTGCCTTTGCAGCCCCTAACTGTTCGCCGGCTGGTGTGTGTGTGTGTGTGTGTGTGTGTGTGTGCGTGCGTGCGTATGCGTGCGTGCGTGCGTGCGCGCGCTGCTTCCCTCATCTTGGATGCCAGAGGTCACCCGGGGTCAAGGTGAGCCGTGCCTCTCTCTCTCTATATATATATATATATATATATATAAAATAAACTATACCTTGTATAATATGACGAACACGCCCCATATTCGCACTTTGAGGGGAAAAAACAACAACCCCTAAAAGCCCTGATTTCTCTTGCGGCTAAGTGAGATTACAGATGTGGACGCTGAACAGTAGCTAGGTGGTCTCAGGTTTCACGCGACGGAGGCCTCCAGGGATGTTGTGTGTGTGGGGGGAGTTACGTGGACGTGTAGGAGGGACGAGATTAGGAAGAAGTAGCGACCTTGCCGTAAGAGTCACGTGGTGTTCTGCGTCGAAGCGTCCAATGGGTGTAAAAAGTTGCTCGTGCTGGTGACGACGACTAATTGGCAAAACCCGGTAGATCAATTAGATCCAGGAGAAGTCTACGAACTTTTAAAGGACGGATTAATGGCGTAACGCTTGCTGTTCCTTGAGCATTCCTAAGATTGTATTCCTTTCGACCGTGATTGTATCAACTTTTGTTCATCGTTTGCCACCAGGTAGGAGTCTACCTTTACTTCTGTTGAGGTTAAAGTGTGTGTCTTTTATAACTTGCATATTCAGCTAGGCATGGTCCATTGAAGACATTTTTATATCGTATAGCTTGCGTGTTATCTAACATTTTTCCCCTGAGGGTTATTGTCTTTTGAGGTACACGCTTTGATGATCGTCCGCTGACGTCCAATAAATGAAAATGGAAATATTTTAAGAATGTGATGCGCTTCACCTTTTTGCTCAGTTAACGTCCGTTTGCATTTCGATTCGTGCTGAATTTCCAGATGTATAGGTTACAAACTAATCCAAGGGATCGCCTATTGATATAGTAGCCTAGTTTTAACTTGTTGAGTTTGATTTATTTTCCATGTTGGATGTTTTTGTTCTTCGTTCTTAACCCTACTACCCAGTTATCTGGTTTTGGTTTGGCAGGAATGTTCATTCGTGGTGTTTTGTCCAGATATTTCCCCCCTCCCCATCATTTTCCACCAGTTATTTTGCGGTGAAGTTGGTTGTTTGCGTGAGGACCAGATGAGCAAACGGGCCACTGCTGTGAGAGTTTGTCTCTAGTCCGATGAAAGGGGCTGTGAAGTTTGGATTGCACCCACTTGAGAAAACGCAGACTCGGTCCGTCTGATATTGGCAGTCTGATCTCAACATTCTCGATTCAAACAAACAGCTGCCATACCCGTCTTAATCCTACGAGAAAACCAGATGTTTCTCTATATAATATTTTTGTGGCGGCCAAAGTCATAGATACAAACAGCAGTTTTAGGGCCGGCTTTTCATTAAATCTGCACTATGCGACTTTGTTGGCTATTTACTCACAAAATCAAAATTCTGAACAAAGCGTTTCCCAAGAATAAAAAGGGCCCATCCAGGGAATGTTTCACTGTAAATATAATTAATCTTGTTCCACTTTAATTATATATCTATAGCTGTAGCTACAGCTCAATCCACTGAAAACCCGACATAGTGCAGGTTTAAGTCCTGTTTACGCATTCCCCCCAAAAAAGCAAAAAAAAAAAAAAAACATGCCCTTTTACTGAAAACAGAAATGCAAAAGCCGCAAAGACGAACGTAAAAGCCACAACTTTAATGTAAAAGCCGCAACATAACTGAAGTGAGCTTCGACACATTTTGGCAACGTAACGGGCCGACTGCTAATTCTGGGGTACGATCATTGCCCTCACATGTGGAAGAGAAAAACTCTTCCCTGTTTGAATTATGTTTGATTACATCTTAAAATGTGGGCCTGTTGTCCTTTTTGTGGCTTCAATATGCATTTTGAAATGGCATTCTGCAGTTTGTGTGGCAAGAACATCAAATTCCTTTATGATGCCTTTAAGTCTGGCACAAGTGAAGGTAACGTTTCAAACATTACTTATTAAAGGATTTTCCAGTCAACTAACTCCCACAAAAAACATGGCTTTCATTGACTATATTGAATGTCACAATAATGACTAATATTGGCATACACGTGAATGTGATCTGGCTTGCAGTTAGAATATATACCTATTTTGGCACGTTGTAGCCTAATTAATACCATGGTCTTACGCACTGTGGCTCTCAAAAATAGGCCTACTTGAATGTGATGTTGGCTTACTTCACAGCAAAGTGGGCTTGTTAAAACTTGTTAGGAACGTTATCATTCCATAGTTTTTTTTTCCCCCAGATATAAAGTGTGTGTGTTGCATCTTTCAATTGTACTCAGAAAATATAGAAATAGAAAATAGAAATAGAAAAAAATTGAAAATATATAGGCCTAACGAAGTGATACAGTTTAGGTATACGCACAGCATTGATCTTATCCTATTGTATGATTGTGTACATGGGAACTCCAACTACAATCTGGGTCATGTCAAGGGTCACCCTGTCCAATACATTGTGAAATTAAAGTGATGTTGCGATGCAGTTTGGGTCCGGTAATGGCACGTGACTATTAGTGGTCCAGTTGATTGGATGTTTTAGTTGTTTGTGAGTTTGGTATGACAGGATGTGGTCGTCAATGGATGTGCTGCTTTCACCAAAATCAAATTGGCTCTTGTGATGGAAAATGAACCCACAGGCCTCTTCCTCCTTATCATCCTTGTGAGCACTCAGGGTTTTTTGAGCACTTATACAACATGCAAGTTATCTGATTTGTGTACCTGTTCTCTATATTTTTATGCATGATTTATATACTTGTTTTTCTCTGTGTGAATACCTGGGTACAGCCCGAGTGGTGGACCTCACGTTTGACCAACACTCCCCAATTCCGTCTGTTTGGTTCACGGATGATCTGGGGCCTCTGGTTGTCTCAAGGCTTTGGGAACGAGCAGAGAGTCTGTGTGTCATCCGAAAGAGTGGGAAAGAACGCGGTGGTGTCTCTCCTTATCTTAAATATTCCAATGTCCCTGGCTGGGTCATCTGTACCTTCAGAGTTGTTTACCTTACCCTATAAAAGGTGCCGGGCAACAATATTTGGGGCGCACTTCTGAGAAAGCTGTATCAAGTGTATTGCTCTCTGTTGAACTGCCTGTTCACTTGTCGACAAACTGAATATTAAAACATTTGATCTTTGTGTTTAATCTAGCACCTCGGTTGATTTCATTCAGCGCTCACTGTAGTCTCCCATGCCGGTGCCCCCTTCTGATGGGATTCGTTTTTTACCACAACACTCAGTACCCACTTAAAACTGACCAACCGCAAGACGTGCTCTGCCGGGCCGGCCAATCACTGATCTGCGAGCCAACGAGCATCAGTTAGAATCTCCACCAGGCAATCCATAAAGCCCTGTTCTGTTATGTGCTCCGCATCGGGAAACCACTAAACCTACCTTTTTTTTTTTTTCAACTAAGATTTGTTGAAGATTTCTTTAAAGGAAGCTGAGACTGTCAACCTTACACTTTGTTGTTTTTTTTACTGGAATTGATGCAGTGGTTTTGTTCTCCTTGGTTTGAATGCCATGCGGTAGTGAAGGAGATTGATGATTAAAAAACGATGGGTGAATGTTCTGAAGAATCTGAGAATGTTGTGGCCAGTTACGGCTTGTCTCGGAGTGGGACTCACTCCTGAGCCCAGGAATCGTAACGTTCAGTTATGATTTTAAAAACCTCACTCCGTCTGACCTGGGCTCGGTTCTATGACGGGCTACTCATGGAGCTGGGGCGACCATTTGTTTGGCAGCCATTAAGACGGTAGCATTTTGTGGTTTTACAGACAACTTCCACTGCAAACTCGGTAATTGCTTCCATGAACGGTTGCGGTTAATTTGTGTGGTCGCCTTGTTTGTTTTTTTGAAGAACCAGTGCACCTCAGAGCCTTTCCTTTTTCCTAATTTGTTTGCATTTTAACTTGTAGCGAAAGACTGGAAATATTTAGCTCATTGATAAAAATGTGTTTCATTCTTGTCAAGTGTAAATACATTCCTTGATCTGTCCCAACACCAACCACGGGCCTTATTTGGAGTCATAAGCTCTCTAGAAGAATGAAGGTCTGCTGTTGTATTAAAAAAAAAGGCATCTTGACACCTGCCTCAACCCACACCAAGTTTCCATTTTGCAACTAGCTGCAACATGCTAGGCTACCCTTTGATGCTGGCCTTAGCAGTTTGAGGTCGGCATGGCAACAAGATGTAGGAATGTTGGATTAGAGCCTTCGCTCGTGGGCTGCTGCCTCTGGTTAAGTCTTGCTGTAACAAGGGCTCGGACCAAGAGTCGGCTTTTTGTCCCTTTAAAAAAAAAAATAAAATAGTTTTAAAGATCCCCAGTGCTCCCTATGATGACAGTAATAACCCAGAAAATATAAACGCATGAAATCCTGAGGTGGCACTTGAGCAAAGACTGAAACCTTAGTTGTAAGCACTTTCAAAGTCTTTCAGTCATTGTACAAATGTTTCAAGTAACAAAAGTGTCTGCTAAATGCCCCCTTTACCCTTTACATAAAGGGTAAAGGGGGCATTTAGCAGACGCTTTTGTCAATCACAATCAGTACATTTGTGGGGTTCGACATTGGGTTGGACAGTTGGAGGAGGAGGGGGATCAAGGGGATCGATCCGCCGACCATGTGGTTAGTGGACGACCCGCTCTGTCCACCCACTCTTTACACTGAGCTACTGCCGCCCCGCAGTAACATGTTACTTTTCTATATTCAAAGTCCCACATTACTGAAATTATCAGGTTTTCATTCATCAGAAATGTAACATTTATTTTTGAGGCCAGGATGATGATAAAGTGGCTAGCTGAAGTCTACCAGTCATCTTCGAGCAAGATGTCCCACCTCCACCTGATCTTGCGCTCGGCAGTCCTCTCCCGCTCTGCTAACCCTGTCTTCTCATTGGCGGCACAGCGCCAACGCTAGCTCCCGGCCTGTGTGATCACCATGAGCTGGAGCTTCCTGACCCGCCTGCTGGACGAGATCTCCAACCACTCCACCTTCGTGGGCAAGGTGTGGCTGTCGGTGCTCATCATCTTCCGCATCGTTCTGACGGCGGTGGGAGGCGAGACCATCTACCACGACGAGCAGAGCAAGTTCGTCTGCAACACGCAGCAGCCCGGTTGCGAGAACGTGTGCTACGACGCGTTTGCGCCTCTCTCACACGTTCGCTTCTGGGTCTTCCAGGTGAGTCCCCGCGGGGGGGGGCTCCGTGTTTCCCCATCGTTATTGCGCTTCCTGACACATTTCTGACCCCCCCCCCCCCCCCTTGGTCTCCTCCAGGTGATCATGATTACCACGCCCACCATCATGTACCTGGGCTTTGCCATGCACAAGATTGCTCGCATGGGTAACGTGCTGTACTGCAGGCCTGCTCCCCGCGGCGCCAAGAAGCGCATGCCCATCGTGACGCGGGGCGCCGCACGCGATTATGAGGAGGCGACTGAGGATGGGGAGGAGGACCCCATGATTGAGGAGGAGATCGAGCCCGAGAAGCCGGATAACGGTAGGATAGGCGTGATGCAGCCTGTTAAGGGCTTGAGTATCTTGTTAGGTCTCTGACTTGCGTGTGTGTGTGTGTGTGTACATCCCGCCCTATTGGCCAGGTCTCACTTGGAAGAGGTTTAAGCTCATGTCAGGCTTTTTCCTGATTACTAAAGGTTTAATGTGAATAAAAAAATATAATATGCATGACCCCAGATATGGTGACCCCAGTGGGAATCTAACCCCTTGCCCTACACATGACTACATCAAGTCATTCAGTAATCTGTTCAATTTCTCTTTTAAATTTAAATTAAAATCCTAATTTAAAAAGAAATTTGAAGACATTCAGTGTAATGAAATCATCATGTTAGGCCTTCTGTGGCAGTTTTTTTTTTTTTATATTGCCTGCTGCTAGAAACCCAAGGTAACTTGTATGTCTCCTGGTTTCTCATCTTGGTCTGTCCTCTGGTCTTGGTCTCCACTCTTGACTTCTCTTCCTGGCCTCTCCTCCTACAGCCCCGGAGAAGAAGCACGACGGCCGCCGTCAGATCCAGCGCGATGGCCTGATGAAGGTCTACGCCTGTCAACTTCTGTCACGCTCGGCCTTCGAGGTGGCCTTCCTCTACGGACAGTACATCCTGTACGGCTTCAAGGTGCAGGCGGACTACGTGTGCATACAGGCGCCCTGCCCCCACACGGTGGACTGCTTCGTGTCGCGGCCCACCGAGAAGACCATCTTCCTGCTGGTGATGTATGTGGTGTCCTTCCTCTGCCTGCTCCTCACCCTCCTGGAGTTGGTGCACCTCGGCGTGGGCGGCATCCGCGACACTTTCCGCCACCGCGCCGGCAAGCCGGCCCTCCCTAAGCCGCGGCTGAACCCGACCGTCTCGGTGTGCCGGCGGCTGGGCACGGCGCTGCCCGCCTCGGCACCCCCGGGCTACCACGCCACCGTGAAGCGGGACCGGCCGAAGGAGGAGGTGGCGGTGCTGCCGTTGGCGGACTCCGGGAGGGAGAGTCCCGGGGTGGAGGGCTGTGGTGGCGGCTCGGAGCTGGACCGCCTGCGGCGCCACATCAGGCAGGCCCAGCAGCAGCTGGAGCTGGTGTGTCAACTGGGGGATCGCAGCCCGTCCCGGGGCAGCGGCGCCGAGGACCCCACGGCGGCCGAGCAGAACCGTCACAACCTTGCCCAGGAGAAACGTGCCGAGAGCGGCGAGAACGGTGACTTGATTACTTCTTGAAAGCTGAACCAATTTAAAGGTGCAGTGTGTGTGATTTAGTGGCGTCTAGCGGTGGGGTAGCAGATTGCAGCCAACTGAATGCATCCCCCCCCCTCACCTCTCCCTTTCCAATTGCCTTGACGAAGCTGCGGTGGCCTGTAAGGTGCCAGTAGGTACTTCCAAAAATATGTAATGGTCTTTGACGGATTTATACATTGTATTTAGTTCAGTCTGTAAAACGATAGGTCATAGCTGACAAGTTGGAGCGACTATAATATCATCATGTGTCCTCTCGAGGCGTTTGTCCCCTCTGGGCCCCCGTAGAAACATGGCGGTGCAACCTGACGGGCTCCGTGAAAGACGACCTGTTCCCTATAAAGAATATAAATAGCTCATATTTAATTATTATACACTGATTAAAACATACTTATGAATGTTTTTCCCCATTTCTGAAGTCTGTTCCGCCAGATGCCGCTAAATTCTACACACTACCACTTTAGAACAATTTTGGTCATTATTGACAATTTATCAAATTCAGGGCAATGTGATGGTTTTTGACAAGTTTTTTAAAAATCCATATTTTCGTGGTTGATTATTTAGTCGTTGTAGACAAATGTGCACCCTCAACCCCTTTTTTTCTCCCCGATTAAAGGGTCATCAATCACAAATGGTGGTGCCCCCTCTGGTGACCACAGGTTGTTATTGCAGTGATTTTTGTCACTGGTTGGTTCAAATGAATCACATGGCCTACATGTGCACTCATGTACCCTACCTCCAGTACTAATGGATGGTCTGTGTTTTCCCAGGACTCCATGCCTGAGCAAGCTTCCCACCACCATCTTCCCACGGCCACCAAATGCACAAGGACATGCAAAAGATGTCGGACGAGCCAAGAAAACCAAGTGTCTGTGTGTGTAATGTACATTTCAGTATTAAAGGCCAATCCCAAACAAAAAATAGAATCCAAAGAAACCATCGCAGCCTCTTCAAGGACTGCACAGCATGTCTGACCCCTGCCTGCATGGCTCGTAAGGTGTTTGGGGTTCAAGGTTATACTCTCTAACCAGGCTAGGTTGTTAATTGTCCTCACGTTCAAAAGTGTGAGGGTGGTGTGCGTCTGGTCACGAGTGCCACCTTGTTGTGCAGAAATTCAAATTAAGATGTTTACCTGGGAAAAGCTTGAAATTATTTCCGCAACGACTGGATGGTGTTTTTGTTTGAGTTGACGAGAGACCATACTATAACAATGTTGGCCATTTTGGCCTTATTCTTTTTACTTGTCCCACTGCTTTCAAAGGTATTTCCGGCACTTTAACGTGTGTGTGTGTGTGTGTGTGTGTGTGTGTGTGTGTGTGTGTGTGTGTGTGTGTGTGTGTGTGTGTGTGTGTGTGTGTGTGTAGGGGAACTCG
>OMKI01031898.1:0-12984 GCA_900302315.1 Phycis blennoides
CCGCCTCGCAGGCGTCTGGCGCCGGGGCGCGGAGCACGCCCCCGCTCGGCTCCACCGACCGAGCGTCGGTGGGCTCCTTTAAGGACACGGGGGAGACGGAGGACACGGGGGAGACGGAGGACACGGGGGAGATGTTGGGGCAGTCGCTGAAGAGCGGGGTGTTGCTGCAGCTGTCGGCCTCCGTTGGGCTGAATTTCTGCTGGGAGAGAGCGGTGAGAGAGTCAGGTTGCGCGCTCAGTTTGTATGCATGCCCATTCAGCAAAGTACCCCTTTGACCAGCACCAAACTAAATGTTGGAGAAAAGGTCCATTGATAATGTGCACAGATTGAATTTAGTTGGTGTGTTCATGAAAACCAGATTTACTACATTTTGTTAAGGTGGTATTCAGATGAAACTCATTGCCATAAAAAGGTGGAATTATTGTTCATAGCCAATATTAAAAACAAATATCTGTTTGAGTAGTAGGGGCCCACGGGTCGCCATTTGAGAGCCGCTGCATTGGAGCGCGTTAATATTGATATCAAATACACACAAACCAAAGTTACCAAGGAGAGCGGCGTTGGGGAGGCGCCACAGATTCTCTTGTAACAAAAGGTCAGTAGGAGGGCGAAGACGGCTAGTGAGCACGCCACTCCAATCCCAATGGACAGAGGCTGCAGGTAACCTAAAACAAAGGGGGGGGGGACAAGAAATACAAACATCTCATTAATATGAACATACATTTACAGCTCGCTCAAGTCAACCACAATGCATCTGTTGAAGCTACTTTGTTTTTGTACATTTGTTTCTTCTTTAAATGATATCTGTAATGATATGTAATGATAAGATACGATATGTAATATATGTATAATGATATATGTAATATACAATGATATGATGTGTAATGTACTGTATTCCGACCAGCCTGCTGACCATCCAGCTACCTTCCAGTACAACCAAACCAGTACAACCAAACCAGTAGGCAAAGTAGGTGCACGAAAGTAACAACAACAACAATCCACCAAAAGATGGTTGTATCTGTAGAACCCATGGGGGTGGGGCTTCATCATTGGTCATTGGTCCCGCAGCGTCAGGCCCACTTTGCATTCCCTTTAGATTAGATTAGATTACATTTTAGTCATTCCCAGTATTTTGTAGATATGGGAACGAAATGTGTTCTCTGCATTTGACCCATCCTGTGGTACATAGGAGCAGTGGGCTGCTAGGTTCAGCGCCCGGGGAGCAAGTTGGGGGTTCAGTGTCTCACTCAAGGACACTTCGACATGCGGACAGTTGGAGGAGGGGAATCGAGGGGATCGAACCGCCGACCCTACGGTTGGTGGACGACCCGCTCGGTCCACTGTCCACTGCTCTAACCACTGAGCCACCGTCGCACCTTTACCCTTTACAATGAACAATGTCTAATTTATCAGTCAAATGGCTCATTTGGTTCACCTTTTCCCTCATCCTACTGAACGGCACAGTGGGTCTCTCTACCTGTCTTTGGCAGGTACTCCGCGGGCCTGAACAAAATACTCTTTAAGGGAGACCCTTTTGCAGCTCGACAACAGCACCGCAATGTCACACGGACACACAAACGACGTGACGGCGTGACTCTGGGAAACGCACGACGTTACTGTTGTTACACAATGGCGGCAACTCCACCCAGCCTGCCTGGCAGCGCCGAGCCGCCCGCTTGTCACGGCCCGGGCAGAAGTGTGACCCGCGTGGACTTCCTCTTCTTCTGGGCGGCTCACGTTTCACCCTCGTGACGCGACACAAAATGCACCAAAAGTGAAAGTCTCAATGGGAGCGGCGAGCCGGTGACGCGGAGTCGCCGGCGGCGTGTGTGAACCCGCGGGTGACCTCGCGGCGCTCATGTTGGTTGGCGGTATGTGGTCTCGGGCAAACCGTTGCGCCAAACCCTAAGGATCGTCCCTGTGTAGATATTGTTGGAATTGTTCGGTAAATGCACCGTCCAAAAAACACATTGAGATTGATCGAAGGCTGTAAATCACTCACAGCTGTACACGTTTGTAGGCTGATCGATGAGACCACTGAAGTCGAAGATGGCGGTGTTCCACTTTGAATTAGAATGGCATGTGCTTTATTCTATGACATTTTAACTCGGTGCCAAGAGTTGCCAATATCATACTCAAAGGTCTCAAAGTGTCATTCTCTTTGGCAGCACCAATGGCAAAAAAAATAAAATTATCCGTACGCCACGCACACAAAGGGTGTCGAAGAGAGAGTGTTGTGTTTTATGTAGTTTTGTTATTTCTGATTTACATGTTTCGATTAAATGTTTGCGTTAAACCGGAGCTAGAGGGGTTCAGCAGCCCAATAGTGTACTGTACTGAGAGCAGCGCAGCAGTGGGTCCACGTGACCGGTGTTTACCTCTTTAAAAAGAAGCGCAAGATTAGTTTTACTTACAACCCGGTGTGCAGCCACCTGGTTTATTATCTGGTTCCTTAGTTTGAAAAATGAACAAACTAAAGTGGAATACCAAGTAGTATCCTGTGTACACCGGGTTGGCCTTACCGTTGGGAGAAAACGGAACAGAGAGAGTCTGTAGCGTTCTCTCCACCCTTTCTGGCAGGAAGACCCTTCTAGCAGGAACACCCTCTGCCGATGGAAAACGCGTTGCGCCACTGGTGCCGAATGTGTGTGTGACTTGTGTATAGTAATCTTTGAGATTCTTCGAGATAACAGCTCCCTCCAGTACACAATGGATTGAAGAGGCTATGTCCTTTTTAAAAGTCGAGAAAATTAGATATTCAAGAAGGGGGAGCTTGAGTAAATTCTACAACAAATGGCAACCGTTTATGGACTTTTTTGCAACAATGTAACCCGCCCCCCCCCCCTCACTCTCCCTCTTTCTTTTCTTTTCTTGTTTCTCTTTTCTACTATTATTTATGTCTGTCATCTGTTATGTCAGTTTAACCATTCTGTATAGATTATATCTAAGTAGCTAAACATTGTATAGTTTATTTGGTTTTAATTTCTGTGACCATTGTTTGTTCTTAAAAAAAAAAAAAAACACAATCTCAAATTTAAGGTTGTATACAAACATGTTAAATGCTGACGCCTAATGTACCATGTAAGTGCCTTTGTTATTCTTGTATACATATTAATAATAAAAATATATGAAACAGAGATTCTTCGAGATTACCACTATAAAATAAAAGTTCTGAATAGCAAATATTGTTCCAGATTTTCTCCCCCCCCCCCCCAATTCTATCAAAGAACTAGAACAAAGTCTGTACATTTCCATACTTTCGAGACCTGCATAGGAGAGCCTGTAATTAATGGTATTGTCCCACAGAGGGCACTAAAGTCAATTTGCATACGCTCGGCCACGTTTCATAAAAAAAAAAAAAAAAAACAATGACGGTCACCCGAGGGACCAGTAGAATCCACACCTCCGCTCGCACACTGAACCACGCAGAACATGAAACCCTGCATCAAATCAGAACGTCCTATCACAATACGGTGGCGCACTGTTCCCAGAATCACGCCGTTGGCAGATTCGCTGAATTCACAATCGAAACGCCGCTCAGAAAACCTTTGTGAAGTCCGTGTTTGTCAGACCCCGCGAAGCCCCCCCCCGGCCCCGGTACTTACTGGTGGCGGAGGTGCTGGGGGTGGGGGGGCCTGGGCTGCAGTACTCCCTGAGGCTGCGGACCACCACCTTCTCCCAGAGGCCGTGGACCTTCACACAGTAGCTCTCCTGCCCCGGCACCACAGGGATGCTGTCCTCACACACATCCGTCGTACAGCTGAAGTCCTTCTCCGTCTGCCCATGCGCACGCACACACACACACACACACACACACACGCACACACAGCTAAGGATTAGGTGCTCTGTGTGCGTAAGATGCAACTAAAAGCTTGACACGATTACATCATGTAATAGAATAGCCTGACTGAAAGCTGAAAGCATTTGCAGGCTGTGTTCAAATGCGAGGCACTACCGCCTTGCATTTTAACTAAGCCTTAAAAAAAACAAAAAAAAAAAACCCAAGGATGTTAACATGCATTCTTTGAGCGGGTCGAATCGAGTCAATAACAGCCACGTAGAACAACAGGCACAACACACGAAAACCCAAACCAATCGGGTGGAATGAGTGGAACGATGACCACGGCACGGTTAGATGTCGGAGATCGATGTCCCACCTTGTTGCCGGTCACAACGGTGTAGTGGAACCTGGACACTTTCTTGGCTCTTCCGGAATTCTTTTGTCGTCCCTTGGCCCTCAACTTGTGGCGGTAAAGCACTGAGGGGTGGCTGAAGCTGAACTTGATTGCAGCCTTTGATTGGGCGGTGACGTTGACGGGCGGGAGGTCCAAAGAACCTGAAACGGGACGGCCATTCATGTAGTCGGCTGTTGCAAGCCATCTTAGCCCGGTGTTTTTCCGCCGGTCACGCCTAAGACTTGTGTGTCAAAAACGAAAAAAGGCGGCGACCGATATTGCAGTAATCAACAACCCCCCTCACACACTGTTCAACACAGGAGAGAACCGCGATGAAAGAGTAAGCCATTGAAAAACATCAGCGAGGATTTAAACTGCTCTCCCTCGTGGACATTCTCTCCAAAGACTACGGTTTGCCATACGCTCTGGGGGGACCCCCCCCCCCCAACCGGAAACGGCTGGCGGCCGAACCACTGATCTAGTCTGTAAATTGTCTGTAGTCACGGCCGTCAATCAGGAGGGAGCTCCCGCTACAGTGCGGCCACTGCCTCCAGCACTCACACGTGACTTCGGCCGGGGAGCCGTAGAAGTAGCTGTAGGTCAGGCCTGCCGGCGGGGCGGCAGCAGAGATGTTCGGGCCGTCCAGGGCGGTCACCTGGACGCTGTACTCGGCGTCGGGCGAACTGAAGGCGGACAGGTCGCACTGGAGGTCTGGATAATCCACAGTCCCCGGTTGGTGGGGGACCCTAGTAGAAGAAGAAGAAGAAGAAGAAGAAGAAGAAGAAGAAGAAGAAGAAGAAGAAGAAGAAGAAGAAGAAGAAGAAGAAGAAGAAGAAGAAGAAGGAGGAGGAGGAGGAGGAGGAGGAGGAGGAGGAGGAGGAGGAGGAGGATTCTCCATCAGTTCATTGATCAAGTCAAAAACAAAGTAGCTTTCTGTTTTGTTTTCCCACCCACCCGTCTTTCATGATGTGCACTTTGAACTGGGGCTTCAGTGAGTCACCATGGCTGTAGTCCCAGTGGAGTATGTTCTGGAAGTTTTGGCAGACCAGGGTGACGTTGGTCACTGGAGGCACTGTGGGGGTGAGGGTGGAGGAGGAAGGTGCTGCGTGAAAACAGTGGAAACGTGGCGTGTGCTTAGCACAAGCATCCCCTGTGAGAAGAGTAACAAACGGCTTGTCTCCCCGGTGAGAAGTTGTTTTTGTGATATTCCAGCTGAGTCAGACATGAGGGGGTTCATTCAATGACAGCAATTCCTTAAGCTGCCTTTAAATCGATAACAACACCGCGATGCATCTGTAAACGCCGGCAAAGTCCTCAATGTGCTCATCTGCGTAATGCGCAAACTTATCAGAACTTATCAGAAAATTATCAGAAGATAACAACATGTGGATCTATTCCCAACTCTACCAGGAAATAAGGCAACCGCTGAGGTCACTGCAACACATTAGGTGTTTATAAACCACTTCAAAATGTGTTGGCCAACATTCAACCGCACGCTATCTTTGGTGCCATTTTTCTTTGCAATGTGCAATGTTTTTTTTGTCACTGACAGGCTCGGATTATATTCTAACATTATGGAAAGGATCCCTACAGAGAAATAAATCGTGTTTCTTGATCACGGTCTGTTTATCATTGTGTCCAACCAAGTCTCCCTCAAGGAGAAGTAACCTTTTGGTTAGGCTGTTGGTATCAAGGCTGAAGGTTGACACATTTGTTAAACATTACTCACAAATGCCACCTTGATTTACTGTCAACATCTGACTGATATCACACAATCAAATGGAAATACCATGCATATGTGAAATAGGCATTCTTGGTCAATAAAGCTTTACCATTGCTTCTCAGTTGAATATGTCTTAAGTGCACAGCTGTTTATTTAAAGCTGCTGCTTTGGATATATTGACAACAGCATCACATTGTTTTTCAACATTGCTACCATAGCATTTTCGACATCTCGGTGGGTTTTGCAACCACACAAAATGCCATTGCTTTAAACAAACATTTGACTTGTCGCAACAGGATGCCAAGCTTGGCTTGGCTTTGGTTTCATTTGTGGTAGCTTCCCTACACATGAGATTACAAGGGACACAATCTTAGTCTGATTTTAGCCCTCAATACGTCAACTGATGCCTGGAGATGAATATTGGATTTCATGGGGATTCATTAAGACAGTTGTGATTGAAATCCTATTGGATTGGACTTTTCAAAAGGCAGAAATGCAAAGACTTACAAATAGATAGATAGACACTTTATTAATCCCCATGGGGAAATCAATCAATCCATCCATCCATCCATCCATCTATCTAAATCTTTGTTTACAGAGTAGTACATTCTTGCAGGGTACTTGCCAAGACCCCAGGATTAGACTACAGCAGGTAGACTTTAACCCTTGCGTGGTGTTCATATTTTTGTTATTCAGCCAGTGTTCGTGGGCCTGGACCCGCTGCATTTTGGGTTTTGAATTCAACACATTCAAACAATTGTAGGTAAAAAAACTCAACAGATGTTTATATAAATAAAAACGAAAATAAAAAATGAAAACGGGTCCCACAGAGGGTTAAAACTGTTACACATTAAAAGAAACCCCCTGCCACTAAAATCCACATCAACACGAGTGTCTACTATATATTTAGGCTACATTCTAAACAGAGTAGGCCTATATACCGCATGGCATATTATAAATGGTAATGAGCTTTAATTATGACATTGTGTGACAGTGCAGAGAGTTAGAGAGCGTAGCCTTCCAAAGAAGTAAGCTGCAAACATTATGGTCTGCCCATTACTAGTAGTAACCGTGTAATTACTTCACAGACGCATGTCCCACCACGCTATTCAACAATCATGCATCCCTCTTACATGTATTAAGGCCGCTGAGACCACCCTGGCGGCAGTAGCTCAGTGGATAGAGCGGGTGGACAGAGCGGGTCGTCCACTAAAGGCCATTCACACCCTACGGTAAATACGGATACGGACCCTTTCGTCCGGTCCCGGAGGTCGTTTCGTCCGTCAGTGGGTCCGTCGCCAGTGAGCTTACCTCCACTAGGGTCGGTAGTTCGATCCCCTCAACCCCCTCCTCCAACTGCGCATGTCGAAGTGTCAGAGACACTGAACCGCGGACACTACACATAGCAGCCCACGTATATGTATAGCATAGGATGGGTCAAATGCAGAGAACCATTTCGTTCCCATAACTAAAAATAAAAAATACGGAGAACGACCAAAAGGTTCCTCTCTTCTCTTCTTCAAGTATATGCATTGTAGGCCTACACTGTCCCTTTGGTTAGGCTACGTATTATATGGTTAGATACTGTATGTGGCTGTGTCAGTGAAAAGGCATTTCTTTCTAAATCCACACCGGCCCGCGATGGCCGGTGTGACAAAGCCAAAGGCTCACAGTAAACAGCTGTGTGTGCAGTAAGATATCGGTGAGCAGTAGACATCGGTGAGCTAGTTGTACGAGCTAAACATGCAACCGTGTCCTTCGCCCACCCGTCTCGGACGGTACTTACCGAGCGCAGCGGTGCGACAGAGCAATACGCCGACAGAGAAAAACAACAAAACACTCGTTTTCCGCTCCATTCTTCAAGCTTTGTTCATATATAACACATTTCATATACACGCGCTGTATACACTAAAGCGGATCGGTTTCGTTGCACTAGCCTTGTAGCCTTTTGTTTTCAACTCGACCACTGCGACTGTCAGCTGCGGCGAGGAGCCACTTCCTCTTTTTCCCTGGATCCCGACACGTAGACACGCACGTCCGCAAAACACATCGTTTTGAAATTATTACCCTGACTCATCCAGAATCCTTATGTTTTATTTTGTATTTTTTAACCACATATAAAATATAGTCTTGTGTTTGAGTGTGTGTGTGTGTGTGTGTGTGTGTGTGTGTGTGTGTGTGTGTGTGTGTGTGTGAGTGTGCGTGTGCGTGCGTATGTGTGCGTGTGTGTGTGTGCGACTTAGAAAGTAAAGTACATTTGTCAGAGGAAGGTGAAACATTTCATTGCTGTTAATACAGTAAGCAAGTCAGCAGAACAAGCTTCAAGCATTCCAATTGCAGGGTGACCATTGCTAGTATATATATTTCGCGTGTTTGTGCGTGCGTGTGTGACCTAAAATGACTTTCAATTTATTGAAATGTATATATTTTTTTAAATATACGATGTGTATTTTAATAGTGTGGTGTTTGTTGCGATGTTATTCCACGAGCCCCATTTTAACCCATCAACAGCAACCCGTGTCGCAAACCCTGCAGGACCTTGAGGTACTTTCCGCTCTCAGAGCACTGGGGACGCTGTTGTTCTCCAAGCTGCACAGTCATACCAAACACCACCGCTAGATGACAGCAAATACTCAAGTCTCAATGTAACCTTCATTTTATTGGAGCGTAGGAAGCGGCCGCGCAATGAAACCATCCAAACCCATTCAACATGTCGCTGGAAATGACCGGATCAACGAGATGAAATGATAGCCTCACCGGACGTTTATGACATTTAATAATGGTACGGCACAATACTTTACTTGGGTTTAATTTGGGTTTACAACGAATCGGCCAATTCGTGCAGTGGTGTGGTTCCCAACTTACCAGAAGTGCGGCCTATTTGTACGGTTGATTTTAATTTCATACTGGATCTTTAGATGCCAGCCGTCTTTCGGATATCGTTATAATATAATCGAATTAACTTATATATTGGGTACATGTACATTATAAACATATATATAGGCCTACAAATGAATACTTTTCCTCGCACATTGCGTGCTATTTTGTGTAGATTGCTGTTATAGGATAGTCGAAATATTCCAATATATTTTAAGAGCATTCAAGAGTCTCTGCAATCCACGAATCCATACGAGCGTGATTGTGCGCGCTTGCATGCGCGGGTGACGACACCTGCTAGAGTGTTGCTGATTTGCATGATAAACGTGCAGCCTTTTCTCGTTAAGCGCCTTTGTGAATGCACACTGATGCCGCCTGTTGATCCCGCACCTGAGAGGTCAGCCCGACACACACACTACTACTGTCTGGGGGTAATTATCAGAGAGATGTCCCGGAGACAAACGGTTCCTCCTTGTAGGATGGAACGACAGTGGGGCGGACCCGTCTGTCACAGAAAGCAAAGCTTACAGATTTCGGGCACACTCTCTCCTTATTGAAGTAGCCTAGGTCCATAACCACCCTGCTGCAGTCTCCGTACCGTCAGCTTAGCACTAAAACATTTTTTATAATCAGCCGTTATTGTTCGCCGCCTCCTTGTGGGAGATGCGCTCATGTTCATTTTTAAAAGGGCAAATCAACCATAATTCAGTTTATAAACTGCAGTGCGCAGGGGGAGAATGCGTGGATGAATATTCATTAGGGTTCGCTTGAACTGCCACGCGTTGTGATTCATTAGGCATATGTAAATATCACTCAATTTAATTGCCCCTAAACTGACTCAACATAATGTTGTCATTAGCAAATTATTACTTATTTGTGATACTAATGGTAGGGCCTGGTCCTACTGTATGTTGTGTAGAACAAAAAAAACGCACTTTGGATAGCAATTCTCTTTGGTTGTCTTTTGTTCATAAAATGGTGCTGTTGGATTCTAATGGGGCATGTTTGCGCACGTACGTGGATTAACAATTAGGCCACTGACTTCCCCATCCCGGTCCGTCAGTCACTATCGTGAGCCCCAGCGACCATGCTCCAGAGCACGCACCTAACGGCCAATTCAAGCCTTTTTTTCCTAACTCCACTACAAACCATCGACGTAGTGGTGTTCACGCTGTGTAGTGGTGAACCTGTGACACGAAACCCAAAGGCTTTGATGTTGTTGTTTGTGTTGTTGTTGGACGAGACATTTGATTCAGCAATATTCATTTCATTGAGTAGTAAATAGGTCTGACATGACTTATTCGTGCCATATATAAAAACAGACTCAATCAAAGGATGGATGTCAAATGTAGTCCCGAAGTTAATGCACCAAGCATTATGGATAAGTTTGTCATTGATCCCACTGGAGTGAGGGGATTCACCTGCCGGGCTTTTGCAACAAAAACAAAAAAACAGAAATACCTGCAGAAAAACACGAGAGGGAACCTTGAGAAAGCTGGCAGTTCATAACAACATCAGAACTACGTGCTTTCACGGAACCAGCCATCTCGGGTGGAGAGGAGGAGGCCTCCGCGACCCTGGAAGAACCTCGATACCAACCCTCGCTGCTTCTGTTGCCGGTCCATCCACCCATCCAGCAGAACTCCGGGGAGACTTCGGCCACCCCATGCTGGTGGACGCAGAGAGGAGAACCGGGAGAAACGTCCAACCACCGACCTCAGGTAGAAGGAGAGCATGCAATGGGCGTGTGTACAGACGTAACGCTCAATACAACAGGCGCAACATTAAAAAAAAAAAAAAACGTGATTGAGGCTTTTTGACGACCTTTTCTGTTGTGTAGGTTTAGAGGCGTGGAAAAATCCTCCGGCTGATGTAAAGAGAATACACCAGGGGTTGCATCACGTCTACAAGGCCCTATTTGGGAGAACTCTTCAACACATATTATGTGTTGAGGAGTTCTCCCAAATACTGTCAACTTATTAAAGATACAGCATATCCAGTGAAGGAAAACGAAGCAGAAAAAAATGTCCTGAGTATTATTTTAATGATGCTTCCTTCTGTTTATTATTTCAGTGCAAAACACAAAAGCTACAACGCCACTCAAAAACACACTTCAACATAATCACACACAAAGCGCCTTGCGTTGCACATGCATGGCTGAGCTGTGTTCAAGGTATTTCATAATTGCTCAGAGAAATGTTGGTTCGTTTGGGGCAGACAGCATTGCCATAATTTTTGCAATTCATTACATACAATCGATGTTAATTAATATAGATATATATGAATTTGTATTTATCTATTTCTGGATCTATATCATGATCTTCATGTTCATGTTCAAACATTGGCTGAGGCTGTTTAATACTAACTCATTATTTACTAATGGATTACCTTATTTAGTTGAATTACTTGTTTTTGATAAACATGTAGTCAAAAGTAAAAGTGAAGAGTCCTGTGCACATATAGAAGAGCCCTGTGCACATATTTAGGAGAACTAGGATGGTTAGAAACAAGATATGAATATAAATGAGTTATGAGTTTCCAGCTCTGCACATGTCCTTGTTAGTTGTGTCAAAAATCGTCTAAACTTTAAACTTTAGTCGTTTAAACTTTAGTCATCAGTTGTATAGGAAGCTATATAATTACATTTCTATATAAATGTATACACATTTATATATATTGCATATTGTTTTATTATTGTCATATTTGTTTACGTTGGTATGAGAGTGCTGCATCAAATAGCTATTGAGACAACATTTGGGAAATAAAATATTTTCAGCTAACAATTACAAAAATAAGCTTTTTGTGTTATTTCGAAATGAATGATGAACATCATTAATGTTTCCAAAATTGATGCATTACTAAAATGATAAAATGACTTACTACTCACAATGCAAAGTCATAAAATGAACTAAAATAATAAAAAGGAAAAAAAATAAGTATCTGTCTTGAACAGGTCTGGGAATAGTAAATAAACATATTAATGGCTTCTGTGGTAATATCTTTCAAAACCTTGTGGATTTGTTGAGACAGCAAGTTTCTGGGCCATAACCCAGAGAGAGAGAGTGAGAGAGAGAGATAGAGAGAGAGCTAGAGAGAGAGGGAGACAGAAGTGAACCAGAGAGACGTGCATGTGCCTGCGTGTGCTGTGTGTGTGTGTGTGTGTGCTGTGTCTGTGTGTGTGCTGTGTGCTGTGTGTGTGTGTGTGTGTGTGTGTGTGTGTGTGTGTGTGTGTGTGTGTGTGTGTGTGTGTGTGTGTGTGTGTGTGTGTGGGTGTGTGCTAGAGAGAGAGGGAGAGAATACAAAGAATGGAAGAGAGTAAAAGGTACATAGATAGCTCGAGCGAGGAGGCTGAGGGGGTGAGTCTGAGGAAGCTAATAAAGTCATGTGATGGATGTTCTTCCTCCTCCCAGAGGGACAGACAACATGTAAATTGGCCCACACAATGCATTATGGATAAGGCAGTTGAGATTATAGCTTGTTAATGTGTAGCCCACCACCACCCCCACATCCTGCTCCTCTCCCCCCTCTCTCTTTATCTCTCTTTATCCCCCCCACATCCCTCTGCTTCTGTTCAGGCAGTGACATGGTCACCTCATTGTAGGGGCGATGGGGTCTTGAGGGCAGATGGAGAGGGAGAGACAGCACCACAGTGATCTGCCAGCCACTGCTGAGTAAGTGTGCGTGTGTTGTGTGGGTGTGGGTGTGTGGTGTTTGTGAATGATGCATTTGTGTTGTATGTTAATTCATATTGTGTGTGTGTGTGTGTGTGTTGGTTGTGTGTGTGTGTGTGGGTGTGTGCTAGAGAGAGAGGGAGAGAATACAAAGAATGGAAGAGAGTAAAAGGTACATAGATAGCTCGAGCGAGGAGGCTGAGGGGGTGAGTCTGAGGAAGCTAATAAAGTCATGTGATGGATGTTCTTCCTCCTCCCAGAGGGACAGACAACATGTAAATTGGCCCACACAATGCATTATGGATAAGGCAGTTGAGATTATAGCTTGTTAATGTGTAGCCCACCACCACCCCCACATCCTGCTCCTCTCCCCCCTCTCTCTTTATCTCTCTTTATCCCCCCCACATCCCTCTGCTTCTGTTCAGGCAGTGACATGGTCACCTCATTGTAGGGGCGATGGGGTCTTGAGGGCAGATGGAGAGGGAGAGACAGCACCACAGTGATCTGCCAGCCACTGCTGAGTAAGTGTGCGTGTGTA
>OMKI01031970.1:8457-18745 GCA_900302315.1 Phycis blennoides
CACTGAGTCCTCCTCCAGGTCCAGTTAGAGTTAGAGTCTTGTTATTTCCACTTTCTATTTGTAATTGCAACACTTGCACTTACGCAATTTCCCTCAGGGATCATTAAAGTATTTCTGTCTGTCTGTCTGTCTGTCTCTGATGATTTCCGTGTTTATTTTAATGCATTTCCGTATTCTGTATTGTTCTATATTCTTTATTCTTTATTCTTATTATATGAGGATGCCAAGATAGCTCATGTTTGTGTCTCCTGTCTTCATCTCCATTGTGCTCCTCGTGATGTCTGCTCTAGGTTTCATAAAATCACTTCTCGATTTGGTTTTGTTCGGTCAGCTTGATGCTGACGGTATGTCCAGGAAGCCTGCGATAAGATCTGTCACGTTTCAACAGTGGTGGCTTCAACATGAGAAGCCTCCTTAAAAGGTCCACTGAAGAAGGGAGAGGATCACACAGACACCGCTGAGCTAAAGTTAGAAGTGGGAAGTGTTTCTGCTGTGTTTGTCACAAGCCTCCCTGCCTCTTGTAAGTGAAGGACAGGGAGCTGACGCAACACCAACCATCAACCTTGAGCTTCAATGTGTGCTGTGTGGGGCTCCGTCTGGGCTGCTGTGTGCTGGGCAGATTGGCCGGTACCACAGACTGTAGAGCAAATAGGCTGTACAAAAAGTAAGCATTAATACATTTTTGGCCGCAAGTACAGTATGTCAAAAATAACTACATTGAATATTTGTTTGTTTTGGTCTAAATCGTGGCTTTGAAGTAAATAAATGACAGCTAGGCGTAACCTGATTTAGATATAGAGCTGTTTTTTTTGCAACTCAAATAGACCTTTCAAAGAGACTATTAAACTTTAAATATTTTAATTTCTCACTTATTCCTAGCAAACTGTGCAGCTGACAATGGAAAATATGACCTCATTCAAAACGGTTTGTAAGAATTTGTTGTGAAAAAACATCTGCAACAACTGAATAAGAATGCCTCGACATTCACTCACTAGAGCAGCTCAATATAAAACATCCCCAAAAGGTAGGAGATGCTACTCAATGGCAAACCACCAAGATAATAACTGAACACATGTAGGCTCCAGCACCACCTTACGCTGCACCACGTGACACCGGCACAGGTGTTGACGACCTGAGGCGTGACGCGTCCGGTAACCACGGAGACCGGAGCCAACCCGGAAGAGCGTCCACGCGATGGTGCTGGAGGACAGACGAACAAACAAGACTCTAAACAGAATACAGGCGGAGGAAGGTGGGTGGCGTCATGCAAACACGGCCCGTCTGTCGACGCGTAAAAGCGGAAGAAAGAGAGAGAGAGAGAGAGAGAGAGAGAGAGAGAGAGAGAGAGAGAGAGAGAGAGAGAGAGAGAGAGAGACTTCTCGTCATCATGACAGCAGGCCTGTTCATAAACTACCACTGTCTTACTCACTGTGTTCACCAACAACGGCTGAGAGAAGACTTCCCTGCATGTCGTGGAGACGTAGCGTTGGAGTTCAGCCTCACAGCTCCACACCTCGTCATGTTTAGTGGAACCAATGTTGTCATTGTCATGTTGTACAGGACTTGCTACTGCTGCACGGAGTAACATGTCGGCTCTGTACGCACCCTCAGTGGGGTTACCCTTAATGGGGTTTACTTATTCTTAGTGGGGTTTAGTTTGCGTGACAGACGCCCTCTAGCGGCCATAGTTAGAGCTGAGGGTTTTTTATTATTATTACAAATAAATTAAACAATCATCATCACAAATCATTTCAACAACACAATCATTTTAATATATTTTTTTTTATCTGAACAGCTGACTTTTTATTTTGGACAGTGGAACAGAACAGAAAAGTGAAAGTTTAGGTAAAACACTTAAAATAAATTCCAAAGAGGCTTGAAGTAGCCGTCCTCATCTGTTTGACGGCGAGCCATGCCGCTTGATGAGTGAGCAGCTCTCCTTCCTTTGCCCAGCCAAGTCTTTACATAAGGAAGGGGATCCCACTGCTTGCTGGTGGTCCCACTGTGTTGATGAAGAGGAGGTTTGCTGCATTTCTTGTTGTCAGTTTGTTTCTATACTCTGTTATAATGCTGTTCATTGTGCTGAACCCCCTATCAGAGTCTGCTTTTTTATTTGGGAGACTTTGCAACAAACGTCTGTCTGCTAAAACACTTTTGATTACCAGCTGCGCACGTTGGCGCAAGATCTGGTTCAGCCGTACGCGCGCTGTGTAGCTCGCTCCTGCCTCGCTCTGTCCAGCGAAACACTGCACACATAAAAACAGAATATTGAAACATCAACATATTTTTGTGTATATGTTGTTTTTATTTGGGAGACTTTGCAACAAACGTCTGTCTACTAAAACACTTTGGATACCAGCTGCGCACGTTGGCGCAACATGGTTAAGCAGTACGCGCGCTGTCTCGCTCGTTGTCTGACTGAAACACTGCACGGAAGGTTCAGACACAATGCCGACACAGTTCAGAACGAGTCATATGCAATGTATATTGGGGAAAACGTGTTGCGTCTGGTAATTTGACGTTAGCAGGTGTGTTGTCATGCCGAAAGTGCTTTTTTTTTCAGAGACAGTATATTTTTCTTTCCGGTACGGCGTACCCCCTCCAAATCTTTTAGTGGTACGCCGTACCGGCCAGTACCGGCTTACTTTCACCCCTGCTGTCGAGTGAGAGGAGGGTCCCATGTCAGTGACTCTGTGTTTCCACAGGCATGCCCAGGTTCCAGGAGCTCCAAGCCGATTGGTTGAGCCGGGTGGCGGGCCCTGGCAGGCTGGTTGCTAAGCGATACGGGGTGATGCAGAGGTTGGGGCACGGCAGCTTTGGGCGTGTCTACCTGGTGACGGACAGCCGGGCCGGAGATGGAGAACAGCTGTGAGTCACTATGGACCCCTTATGTACTTACTGTGTGCTATATATACTATGTACTAGGCCTACTACTACTATATACTACATCTGGTTATATATATAGGCATGTACTGTGTTCATGTACCATAGACGTGTCATAACTCATAATATTATATAATATATAACATCATATTCTGGTGTAGCTGCTATACTGAACATGTACACGGTTCAGTGAGGGACAAATGAGGTAGCTGGGGTCTGTATTGAGGAAGTCTTTTTGCTCATTTCAGAAACATCACTTCCCTCAAGTCATATTAAGAAAAAAGCGAGAAGAGAATGAGAGATAAATAATTGTATTTCATGTGGTGAAAGTGTTTTGGACTTTTGCACAGCTCTATTTCTAGTCTTATATACGAGCAAATTAACTGATTTTAACTTGATATCATAGACATGGTGTTATTAAAGGCAGGGTTTCCCATTTAACAAGCAGTTGTAAATGTTATAGAAATAGTAAACCAATTGAATGGCAGTATGGTGTAGTTTTCATTCTAATGCTCTCAGGGTCGGTCCTGTCGCCACTAGGGGGCAGTGCTTCCTAATGGAAGCTGGGTGTCGCTTCGTCAGGCGGTCCTGCGCTGTGCGTGCTGTATGTAGCCTGCTGTAAAGTACGTCGCTGTGCGTGCTGTATGTAGCCTGCTGTAAAGTACGTCGATGTGCGTGCTGTATGTAGCCTGCTGTAAAGCACGTCGCTGTCCGTGCTGTATGTAGCCTGCTGTAAACCACAGCATGTTTGAGAGAAGCATTGGATACTTCACCCAGACAAGGTGTTGCGTAATGTTACCTGTGTGATCAGGTTGTCAATCAGATCTCTCTGTGTGCACTGTGGCCTGTGATTGGTCTGAGATGGACATGTGGTGGTTACATTTGGGAATGTTGAGATGTGGACCCCACTGGACCATGGCAGCACCATCACAGGTGAACATCACAGGTGAATATCACAGGCTCTTCTGATTGGCCGAATGCGTTCCTGGTGTTTCCATGGTATGGTTTGTGTCCTGTCCTCTCCAAACCCTGTGTGGTAAAAAGTGTTACACACACACACACACACACACACACACACACACAGGACCAGTTCAATCAGCTGATGCATAAACAATTGAAGACAGTTTACATCAGTGACATGTGGTCTGCGTGACTCTCCCTGCTGCCAGTGTTACTGTGTGTTCAGAGAGCTCTTTAACATGCTGTGTGTATGCTACTGGTGCACCTGTCTTGTTCTCCCTGCTCAGCGTGGGCACACTATAGCCGTTAGCATTAGCGCCAACGTAGCTGTTAGTTTGTGTCATTTAGTTTCTTGCTTGTGTTGATCCACACTGTTAGACCCTGTCAGCCGTTCAGCGGCCTCCTCTCTCCCCCGGCGGTGGTGGAGGTTACAGACACCTTCCTATGGTCCTTTACTTCTAAATGGAGGCTGTGATTGTGATGTTATGATGTTCCGAGAGTCCAGTCTCACAGAGTCCTGGTCGGTGTACCACAGAGTCTAGTCTCACAGAGTCCTGGTCGGTGTACCACAGAGTCTAGTCTCACAGAGTCCTGGTTGGTGTACCACAGAGTCCTGGTCAGGGTGATGTTGGGACGATGATGGATGGAGAGTCGGGTGCTTGTGGTGTGATGAAGCTGCCTCCATGGGAGGTTGTGGCATCACAGCCAGTAGCAGAGCAGACATTATGACCAGATAATCTGCTTCTTCTCCTTCCACTGACACTCCATCACCTCCTGGCCTAGTCCTCTTTTCTCCTCTGCTTTCCTTGTCTCATCGCCTTCTCTCCTCTTATTTTCCATTCTCTTCTCGTGTCTCATTGTCTTCTATCTTCTCCCCTTGCCTCTTCCCCTTTTCATCCATCCCTACTTTCCCCTCTCCTCCTCTGCTCTCCCCCTCTCCCTCCCCCCTGTGATAAAGCTGTGAAATCAAAGCTTCTTGAAGAAACCTAAAGCTTTGTCCACAGCTGCAGAAGCTGCGCGGAGACACTGAGACTTCACCCGCTCACTGCCTGCTCCTCGCAGGAACCTTCCCATGGCAGTCATCCCACTGCCCTTCTCCTGGAGCAGCAGCACCACCACCGTATGAAGAAGCTTGACTCATGTTCTCCGGCCTGCCCCCGGCGGTCTGCTCCCTCCTGAGGCACGGAGCTCGTTGCGGTTTGGATCAGATGTCTGTTGGTTTTCACGTAGTTTCCCTTCTGCTGCAGGACTCGCTGTGTCACTGTGACTCACACTGTGGCTGTTCTAGTGAGTGAGATTCAGAATGCCAGGCCTCCGGCCTCCACTTGGCAGAGTGGCACTGGTCATGTGGGACGTTTGAAAGAGCCGAGTTGTTGTTGTTTTTAATCGCTGCTTCTCTGGTCTTTAAATACGACCGTATGAGAGTTAAAGCTGGACTCTTGGACGCTTCACCGACTTGTTTTGAGATTTCAGGCCCAGATTTGCGCCCGAGTGGGCTTCAGTGGCCTCAGCCTGACACATGGGCCCTGGACAAGTGGACCAGGATCATACCACTTGAATGATTCTAGTCTTGTGGTGACTTGCGTCACTAAACAGTCTCTGACTGTTCACCTGGTCCACGTCGCTGAGGGGACCACGCAGTCCGGTGTGCATCGGAGCTTCAGAGAGTAGGGGGTTGTGGGTGATGGAGTTCAAAGCTATGTCTAATTGTTGACGTCGGTGTCTCCATGGCGCCGCCTCTCATGTGTGCGGGTCTGAGATGAGATGCTGTCTGGATGGAGGAGGAGGTGGCAGCTCTCTCCCCGGGAAGTCCCCTGGACAAGGCCGGGCTCTCTGGGAGCAGATGGTGAGTTGGCGGATCTAATCAGCGACCCTGGCTCTGCTGCTTCCTCCATCTCTGACCTTCTCGCCCCCCCAGAGCACCCAGGGTCCCCACCGCCACCAGACCCACCAGACCCACCAGACCCACCAGACCCACCAGACCCACCAGACCCTGGGTGCCCCCCCGCCCCCACGGCCGGGGGTCTCGTCTCTGCCGGCCGCTGTGGGACATTCTCTGGCCAGTTGTCCACTCGTGACTCCGCCTGAGCCGTGGGAGGAAGAGGAGGAAGAGGAGGATGAGGAGGAAGAGTAATGGCCTCGTAGCGATCGATCAGAGGCAGCATGTCGTGAGGAAGGCGCTCGTTTCATTCAGCGTCAAATTTGTTTTCACCCCCCCCCCCCCCCACCATCAGGAGGCGGTTTCCATAGCGACGCTATTGGGGCTGGCAGTGTGTTTATCGTGGTGGCGAGGTCCCAGTCTGTCAGCTGACATTTCGAGGAAATTAACCTGGACGCACACACAGCTATGCAGACATTTGACACACACACACACACACACACACACACACACACACACACACACACACACACACACACACACACACACATACACAAGAACACACAATGATCAGCACACACAGGCGCACTACACATAGGTGACGCACACACAAAGGCGTGCAAACACAGACACACACACACACACACACACACACACACACACACACACACACACACTACCCCTCTCTCCATGAACAACCTAATAATGAGTAATGGTGCTACCTGATGGAGCAGTGGGGTGGGGATGACCCGGTCCAGTCCTCTGACCAGGCTACCACCCGCTGGGCTGCCAACCACACGTACTGTGATCCCAGCGCTGGCCGGTGGGTCCGACCTGCACCATGTTGACCACATGAAACATGAGCTGGTGCCACTGGTGTGAAACACTGCAACAGGGGACTGGTTTCAACGGATAGTAAATGTTTGTCTCCTCCCCTGCTGAACTTCATGCATATTAAGTTCAATATTAATAACCCTGAGAGACATGCAGTCGATATTGTAATGCTTATCTTTACTTGGATAGCTACGAAATAATGAAGACCACAATTAAAATTTCTACATCAGGATCTCAAGGTTAAACATCAATAAGTTTCACCAACGTTTCTTTTTAAAGCGGTAGTTAGTCCAGTGTGACCCAGATCCCAGCACCCCTCTTAGAGTCTTAGTGTGACGCCGGCAGAGCTTCCCAGAGCTACAAGGGACCTCTCCCCATTTCTCTCTACTCTATCTCTCAACCTTTTAGTGGTCTCCAAAAGCCTATGAATGGAAAGAGCTGCTTATAAATGTGTCCTGTGGATGGAAGCTATTTTTGTTCCCCGGATTACTTTTTCTAGGACTTCCTGTTTTTTTTTAAAACTCTGCGGCCCATGAAATATAACCTGACCTCGGCAAATGTGTTTCGCCACCATTTCTTTTCTCTGGAGACTTTATGGTATGTACATTGATGGCTGGGAACTAACTATGGGAATAAAATAGTGTATTGATGCAAAGCATGTTATTCCAATGAATTACTTTAGAATTATTGAAATGCCAACACTGTTATGTCATACGTTGGGCTAAGCAATGTTTTTCAGTGCTCAATAGTAACATGTGTCATGTTAAGGCAGCAGCTTCACTTTGCAGCTCAATAACCTGCAGCCCCAAGCACTGCCCAGAGCCCACTGTCCTCATCAGGTGTCTCCCTGGTGTCCCCCTGGTGTCTCTCCGGTGTCTCCCTGGTGTCTCCCTGGTGTCCCCCTGGTGTCTCCCTGGTGTCTCCCTGGTGTCTCCCTGGTGTCCTCCCTGGTGTCTCCCTGGTGTCCCCCTGGTGTCTCCCTGGTGTCCCCCTGGTGTCTCTCTGGTGTCTCCCTGGTGTCTCCCTGGTGTCCCCCTGGTGTCTCCCTGGTGTCTCCCTGGTGTCTCCCTGGTGTCTCCCTGGTGTCCCCCTGGTGTCTCCCTGGTGTCTCCCTGGTGTCTCCCTGGTGTCTCCCTGGTGTCTCCCTGGTGTCCCCCTGGTGTCTCCCTGGTGTCTCCCTGGTGTCTCCCTGGTGTCCCCCTGGTGTCTCCCTGGTGTCTCCCTGGTGTCCCCCTGGTGTCCCCCTGCTGTCTCCCTGGTGTCCCCCTGGTGTCTCCCTGGTGTCCCCCTGGTGTCTCCCTGGTGTCTCCCTGGTGTCCCCCTGGTCCACAGGCTCCTGCTGTGAACTAAAGCAGTCCAGCTGGCTCTGCGTCTCGGAGCAGTACAAGTCGAACAGTACTGACGACTGCACGACTTGCGTCTGTAGTTTATTTGTGCGTGTATGTTTGGTTTTCGGGTCCAGTTGGAATACTGGATACACTGTGATCATACGAGGAGGACACCACACATGATTAACACATGGCTGTGCCAGTGGACCGTCCCTTTAACCGTCCCTTTAACTCTCGCCTCCGGGAGGTGCCAGCATCGGCCTGCTGTTGCTATGCAACGAGCGAAGCCCCGTTTGAAGGGCTGTGTGGAGAGGGATGGGGCTCTGAGCTGCCTGGTGTCTGGTCAGCGGTGGTTCCTCCTCTGTCTTAATGAGCAGAGGAGCCGCGGGCCTGAGGAGGTGGGGGGGAGATGGGCTGGTGGTTTAGCGTGGTCAGTGGAGCGAGGCAGCACTGAATCATTAGAACACATCCTGTAAGAGTGGCTGTTAAACGGCGCTCACTGTGGGAGCCCCTTTATGCAGCAGGCGTCTCCATTCAGACGCCTGCTGCGATGTCTCACAGTGTACAAGATCAGGAAGCCATGATTGTGTCTGAGCAGCGTTCACTCTGGAGACACTCTGTGTCTCTACACTCTGGAGACAGAGACACTCTGTGTCTCCAGAGTGTCTCTACACGCTGTGTCTCTACACGCTGTGTCTCTACACTCTGGAGTCACTCTGTGTCTCTACACTCTGTGTCTCCAGAGTGTCTCTACACGCTGTGTCTCTACACTCTGGAGTCACTCTGTGTCTCTACACTCTGTGTCTCCAGAGTGTCTCTACACTCTGTGTCTCCAGAGTGTCTCTACACTCTGTGTCTCTACACTCTGGAGTCACTGTGTCTCTACACTCTGTGTCTCCAGAGTGTCTCTACACTCTGTGTCTCTACACTCTGGAGTCACTGTGTCTCTACACTCTGTGTCTCCAGAGTGTCTCTACACTCTGTGTCTCTACACTCTGTGTCTCCAGAGTGTCTCTACACTCTGTGTCTCTACACTCTGGAGTCACTGTGTCTCTACACTCTGTGTCTCTACACTCTGTGTCTCCAGAGTGTCTCTACACTCTGTGTCTCTACACTCTGGAGTCACTGTGTCTCTACACTCTGTGTCTCCAGAGTGTCTCTACACTCTGTGTCTCTACACTCTGGAGTCACGCTGTGTCTCTACACTCTGTGTCTCCAGAGTGTCTCTACACTCTGTGTCTCTACACTCTGGAGACACGCTGTGTCTCTACACTCTGCCCCAGAGCCACGGAGCCTGCATGTGTTTCAGCATGCACCAATATGCTGGTGCAAAGCTTGTGTCCCAAATAAAAAGCTAAAACATCCAGCTAAATAAAGCTGTTGAGTCGGACTGGTCTCAAGGTTAGGAGGCACATGCATATGGAGATGCTCACAAGCACATCACTGAAGAATTGTGCATCTGAAGATGTGAGTGTGAGTGTGTGAGTGTAACCTGTTTTGATGAATTTAAAACAGGAGTTCACCTGAACCCTGCATAACCTTACCCTCATGCTCTTATTTGTTGTACGTCTTGACACTTTAATCGCTCTTTGTAACTTGGCACTTTAATCACTCTTTGTAACTTGGCACTTAGTCAGAGATGGTGTATACTAGCAATGGTTAATCTAGCAATTGAAATGCTTGAAACTTTATCTGGTGACTTTCTTACTGTATTAACAGCAATGAAATGTTTCACCTTCTTATGACAAATGTACTCTTTGTAAGTCGCTTTGGATAAAAGCGTCTGCTAAATGCCCTAAATGTAAATGTAAATGTAAATATAACAGGATAGTGCCCTCTCATTTATGGTATAAGGCGCTGAGAATAAAAGCATCTGCATAAAAGCTGAATAGTAATCTTCAGTAAGGCAAGTAGATGAGTTTGGTAACAAATCACCTCCATGTAGGACTCTACGGGCGTAGAGACAACACAAACACATGCTCAGTGCTAAAGCTACTCTAGCATGAAGCGCTAACCTCGCTCATCGTGCATCGCCAGGTTTTCCTCCACACCACCACCTCCACAGCTCAACATGTTTGACCTTTAACCCTACTTGCTACTGTCCGACGACATTAAAGTTTCGTGATGTCATACAATGATGAATGATGTTTTGCACACAAGTGGCGAAAAGCAGCGAGAGGTAACTACATTCTGGGTGTTATGGGAGTTATGACATAGGAAGTGTAAGAAAAGATTTTGAAATGAACAAAAAACATGGAACACTTAACTCTTCATCTATCACAGATAACATATTTAAAACATTTCTTTGATGCAACATGAATACCCGAAGGAATGCTTCTATGACCGCGTGATGTGATGCAGGGTCATGATGCAGGGTCGTGATGTGATGCAGGGTCATGATGTG
>OMKI01032022.1:1845-22165 GCA_900302315.1 Phycis blennoides
CGGAGCTCATCCGGATGCATATCCTGGAGCGTAAGTCTCACACACACACACACACACACACACACACACACACACACACACACACACACACACACACACACACACACAGCCATTGTGTCCCGGACAAGGCAAGCTGAGGCTAATCAATATTCAATATTTCGAACCAGGATGTTTTGATTTTGCTCTTGGAGGACAATCGCAAACTTTACTGAACAAAGGGCAAACAAACAGCCACTTCGGTGATGACAGGGAGATGTGAAATGTGGAGATAGATATGAGCTAACGTCTGAAGTGTCGTCTGAGGGTGCCGCTCACCGGCGTGCAGAAGGACCCAGGGCAAGGCGGCGTGGTCGGTGGGCTATTAGTGGGGAGAGAGAATCACTCAAGAGGGTGGGGGTTCACTCTCTCATTCACTCCACTGCATACTAAGCCCGCTGGGAGGAACCTGACTGCCGGCCCGCTCATGTGTTAACACCATCCAGGGACTGCCCAAGTGAATTAAGAACATTTCATTCATACCTTGAACGAGGCGGAGAGAGAGAGAGAGAGAGCACAGCGTAGTTCCGTGTTTGTTTTTCAGCACCACACTAGCGAGCCCACCATCTGGGTCAGAACCACAGTACTGAGCCGACCATCTCGGTCAGAACCGCATTACTGAGTCCACTATCTCGGTCAGAACCACAGTACCGAGCCCGCCATCTCTGTCAGAACCACAGTACCGAGCCCGCTATCTCGGTCAGAACCACAGTACCGAGCCCACCATCTCTGTCAGAACCACAGTACTGAGCCCGCTATCTCGGTCAGAACCACAGTACTGAGCCGACCATCTCTGTCAGCATCGCAGTACTGCGCCGACCCGTCACCCGGAACAAACCGGCAGCAACGGTGACGTCAGTCCCAGGGCGAGTCTCGTGCCATCTGATGCTCGGGCGGTAATCAGGTTGTGGCCGCAGTCAGGATGGGCGTTTGTCGTCAGCGTGTCACAGAGTGGTTAACAAAGGGCAGCTAGCTGTTAGCTGTCACCGCGCCGATGGCTCCTCTAGAGACCCCCATGATGGAGGGCCTCGCAAAGACCCCCACCTTCTGTTGGACTCCCTGCGCCATGGCTGATGGCAGCTGTGTGTGTGTGTGTGTGTGTGTGTGTGTGTGTGTGTGTGTGTGTGCGTGTGTGTGTGTGTGTGTGTGTGTGTGTGTGTGTGTGTGTGTGCGCGCATGCAGGCGTGTGCTTGCATGTGTTTCTTCCATAGCTCTCTGTGTGCATTCTGTCTGGAACATCCTCTATTTCAGCATGCATAAACATTGTTCAATAAAATGCTAATCATTGGAAGATTATGGGCAATTAAATTCCAATTTGCAACGTTAACATGTCCTCCTAGGCTTTAGATGGCGTGGCGCCGACTTGGAATCGACTTCACATATTTTTTTATTAGCCCTGCAGAAACAATCAGCAAGCACAGGGTTGAGACAAGAAGGGTGCAAGGAAAGGCACACAGCAAAGAAGCAGACTTACATAATAACATTCACAGAATATATACACAAGATGTACACAATAACGGAGTGATGAAACATCACTTCATTCAACTGTCATGGTAGTTCGGTGTGTTCACATTGTTCTATCGTCGTTATTTAGCTGCAATGTTGTAGTGCTGGTTATGATAATCAGAGCGAGTGAATGGTATTATAGATTTACTGGTCTTATGACTGTATGCCTAACCATTTGTCTTCACTGCTGTTATGCAATTTGTAGATTTAAAGTGTGATTTCTGTGCAAAATAGCAACACACAAAGTGCTTAACGAGTGAAACAACACAATTAAAAACAACAAATGAATTCAGAAGAACATTACTGCTGAACATGGACTGCTTTTGTGAATCCGCCTGGTGAGATGTCTTGTTTGCTTGTTTCTTAGTGTTGAGACTCACTCGACCAAACCTTGGGCAAAACCACCAACATCAGGAAATCCTATCCCCTCTCCCTTGAAGACATCACTTCCTGTGGAGCCGTACCGTTTCCTTCCAGCGGTGGGCCGACCACAACACCGCATAGTGTGACGCTACAGGGCAGCACTGGTGGCTGGTGACAAGGGATAGTTATTCATTAAATCAATGGGGTCTCACTGTTTCATGTCTGAGTCATACTATGTTATTTTATGTTATGTTATATATCCAGATCATTATTTTGATTCATTTTGATTTATTGAAAATAATCATTTATTTATCATTATTTATTTAAGTCATTTATTAAGTTATCAAAAGTGCAAAGCCATTTTCTAATCAACTGTCAAGCTAAATGTTATGGTGTATCATAGACAGCAAACTAACAAACAGCCCTAATAGTTCACAAATAGCGACTGATTATACACGCCCAAACAAGGAAAGACTTGAGTAAGGACGTCAGCAGACCCCATCTTATAATAACCCCATGAATGTGGGAGTGTTTTCTGGTCTCTATTGATCGCTGTCAGCACAGTACATCAGCCAGCCCCAGACTCTGATTCCCACAATGCATCATCAAACACCACAGTATTTTGGGTGTTGTTAAGTATTTGTCCATATTTGTTGTTTCCTTTGTCTGCTACATATACTGTTGCTTTGTGTGATCATGGCCAGAAACCCTTCACAGATCATAGTAAAGAAGCGAATGACCATAAAGTATCTGTCACTACTGCTGTGACGTACGCCAGTAATTCATTCCATGCTTTTGGTTTGAAAAGGAAATGATTTCTATTGACTCGAGGACAGCAGAAACATCTCGGCGATGAGTGTTGGTCATCGGTTGGTCTCTCTGGTTTAGATGCTCCATTGTGATGTTATTAATATCAATAAATCTCCTGTTGTTGTCTGCTTGTTTAAGAGCCACATTGATTAGGAGAGCTATTGACACGGTCCTTCAAAAAGGAATACAAATGTTCTATTTAAAATCATGAAAATATAAGGTTGTTAGTAAGCAGTTAGCGTGGGACTGATAAGTGCGCTTGGCTTCGTTTGTGATACATAATGTGAGCTGGTCTGCAGGTTGTCAGAGGTTATGGCTTCACATTTCATCAATATTGTTTACTTGTCTGTCACACAACATAAACTACACCGGCTGTTCAAAAGGAATTGTTTCCTTCCCATGTATTTTGTGTTTCTTTCTTTGTGTCTTCATCGAAGAAGAATACTCTAGCAATATTATTTATCTTGGTGCTGAAGATTATGCTGAACTAATTTTAAGTGATCACTGACTGAATTGCACCAACATCATGATGGATGGATACTTAAAATTTTGAATCCATGTTGAAATCCCCTTGTCATGGCTTTTGAAATCCACACCCTGTTTTTTTTTTTTTTTTGCATAAAACCACTCCTCTTATTGATGCAATGAAATCATACTCACTTGACTGCAGATCCAAGATTCAACAAGTAGTTTGGGACTTTGATCACAGAACATCCAAAACCAACAGAAACCATGATAGCACATTATCATGAACGACTGTACTGAAATGATGATAAATGATTCTCGATGCATATTATCATCATTATCTAGATTGTTCAAATATCAACCATCTACCTAAGTCCAATGATCTTTATTGAAGCCCATGTGCAGCCTAACCTCAGTCTCCAGTGTTTCCCTGACAGGAGTCCACAACGAGCAGCTTCGGATGTGGGTGCAGGTTTGGACCGAACTGTCAACATAAGCTTTGGAGCAAGTAAATAAATAGCAGCGCAACCTTCTTTTATTTTTTTTTTTGTTGGAGTAAATCAATGACATCCTGTTACTACGACCTACCCCGTGTTAGGTCAAAGGAGGAAACGGCCACAGCTGTCCCCAGTTACCGTCCCAAGGACCTGTTGCACAAATGGGGTTGAGATAAGAGAGACAGGGCGCACACACACTTCAAACATGATCCCCCCCACAATCTACTATCCCACCACAGACAACGGACTGTCAATCCCGGCCCCCCACTGCTGGTGCTCTTCTTCCTCGTCACAGTATTCACCACTTTGGATTCAGTGACACCGACAAATAAAGTATGCCATCAAACATGTTGGGGACATGTTTGCCAAACCGGAGAGAGAGAGCATGCATGCCCCTAAGCGAGACACCTTAATGGACTGACCTATAAATCCCAACCTAAACATTCACACGACTTAAAAGAAATGGAAATCGTTTCAAACCGGGGAACGGCCCGGGGAACCTTTTGAAAGTGTTTGGTTTGAAGACAAACTATTTCCCGAACTCTCTGTAAACCGTGAGTAATTATTTTCCCCCCTGGTTATCACAATGACTGCATAGTTTAAAGTGAGGGGAGTGAGGTGTTTAGAGAGTTAATGATACATCTGCACATTTCCCTGTTTACTTCACACTGTCAAGCAGCACTTCCACAAGGCACTAATGATGATATAAAGTGTACTATATGGGTATTCTGTGTATGTGCCATGTTAAGGTGACAGCGAATTGCAAGAAATATAATCCCTCAAAGAGGAGTAGACTTTGTATATTAAGTTTATCATTGATGTTGAATCTCAAATGTTGTTTATTGAATTATAAAAATGATCTCATTGCCCATATCAAAGTATCGAAATGAAACACAGTCTAATTGACCCAGTCTAATGAACACACGCACACACACACACAAACACAATTCGGAGACACACCAGCGACACCAATGACATTACAGATTCATCAAAAGCGGCGATCACACGAAAGGACGAGGGTTGAACCTTCACCTCCGGGGACCTCAGAGGATGTGAACGCAGCTGTTGTACACCGTCAATCACGTGTACACGGGGAAGGGACAGCGTTAAGAGCAGCGAGTGGCCTGTAAACAGACTGTGGCGGGGATATCCTTCTTCCATCACCCATTCATGGCAAACCGCGTCCTCATCACCACGTCACATTCCAGTCACACCCAGGGACAGAAGGAAATGAATGTTCCCTCGGAGATTCGACCGAGTAATTAGAACGAGACATAAAAACATGTTGTGTAAACAACTGGAAAGAGGTCGGTTAATGTCGCCGGGACACCAGCAGATCAATTGAAAGCAACCATTGCCATGTGTAAAGTCACACCAAAAAAACCTGCTTTTTTCTGAGTTGTATGATATACTTTCGGCTAAGTTTCTGTAATGCGAGCTTGTAATCTCGTTAATGGCATACTTTACGTGGAGGAATGAAAAGTCACATGTTGCCAGATGACATTGGTTGAAGTAGGACCACAAAGTGCGTCGCAGTGATGCATGGGGAGAAGCCGAGTTCTGGCTCGGTTTGCTGTGTATTTTGTCTGTTGGAAGTAAAAAATATTACTCACTTCAACTTTGATTTCAAACATTTCCTTTTTCACAAAAATAAAACACAGCTACTTTTACAGGTGTCAGTTTAGCATATCTTAGCATTTCCTGTATGATGTGTAATAATTAGCTGATAGGCCTATACACGGTCAGATATGATTTAATTGGATCGATAGATGCGACATGTTGCCTCTTTATTACATTATTTGTTCTTGAATAAAACCTAAGGCTATCATGATGTTGATTGCTATCTTGACCATAACTAACTTAACATCATAATTATATTTATTGCACTAGGACTGTCATTAAAGGAAAGAACATAAAATAAAATATGGATGAGTTGATCAATGATCAATCAATCTAATATCAATATTTATTATATCATTGTAGTAGTAGTAGTAGTAGTAGTAGTAGTAGTAATAGTCTTTATTACTATAAAAAATCTAGTAATATTGCTATTCATATTTGCCATTAGTATTTAAAAACGAATGTTACAGGATGTATGTAATGTAATCTATAACTTCAAATCACACACACACACACACACACACACACACACACAACACACACACACACACACAAAAGGCGAGCATGGCCAACATTGAGATGTTTGTCCCTACTTGTACATTTCGACGAACCAAGAACCTCAGCACCACCCCTCAGGCTGACCTCTCTTCACACAAACAAGCAGGCAGGAGAGACGCTTTTCGCCCGGATTTGTTAGGTGTCAAAGGTCAAATCAATCACGGGTTGAGCCACACACGGCTGTGTATTTTCCCTGTGCATCAGGTCCAAACATCCAACCACACTGAGAAAGCAAACGCCTTGCTATTACGGGTTAGCACCCAATGTTCACAACACACCCATTTGGCAAGGAAAGCTATGAAACAGCGGCTAGCTCGTTATGGGATGGACCGGGGACCGGGGATCTTGCAGGGTATTGATTTGAACTGCGCGTGGTTGCTGGTCATTGCCGGGCCATCACACGCAGAGGTCCGCTGAGAAATCACACAGTGTACACAGCACTCGATCTGTCCTCTTCCAGTCACTCACCATGTGTAAGGGGCTGTTCAGGTGGTGCACCTGTGACCAGGTTCTGCGTTCATGTAGGACATTGGCTCTGATTTTAGCTCAAGATTTGTTTGTTTGGTTGCCGTTTTTCTTGTATGTATTCCTTTGTTTGCTCATTGTGAGGCTGTTCTACACTGTTGACAACCAATGGTACTTAAGAAGACGGTACAATCATATACATAACATCATCATATATATTAGAAACGTCGATGCCCTGAGAGCATTAAACACATGGGCCAGGCTAGGATCAACACAGCTTGCCCTGTGCTGAGAAGCTTCCACACAGTGAGATGAACACTGCCAACCTATTGGTCAAAAGGAGATTTCTTAATAAAAATGAGCTCAAGGGTTTCACAATGTCTCTACAGAGAGCCGTACTAAGACCGACAGCAAGAGGAGGCTGTAGTTGTAAAAACAAAAAAAAAAGAGTGCTTTTCCAGTTATTTTCATTTCACAGAACCAAATCCTGCGTCGATCAAGCGTGAATAGGGCCTGTTTTGGCCCTCTCGGGCTGCCATTGTTTTGTTCCACGTCCGCAATCGACGCATCGGAGCCAAGGAGCATTCGCACGTCGACTGGGCCGATGCTCGCGGTGTGGAAGCCAAGGGGCCGCAAACTAAACACAATGCTTTCTTTTAGAACGTTTCAAATGTTCTCTCACGGACACTGGTCTGGCAGATCAAACCACCGACGTCTCCGCTGGCTTCACCGAAGCCTCCGTAAACCAGTGCAGGCATGGTCGGCTGTTCACGTTCGCCTGCCACGAAGGTGAACGATGGCAATAATACAGCCCCGTTGGTCTTTGTGATGAAATATTTAGTAAAGTACTTGTATGACGATTCGCTGTTATTTTGTCAAACCAAACTCTGCACTGAACGAATGCACATTGATCCCGACAAGTGGCAAGGCGCGCTGTTCGGCAAAATTGGTCCAACAAAGTGATTGGGCAAAATTATATTCGGCACGCGTATTCTAGTGTAGCTAGACATCCACGTTGGTTGGATCACCCGGACCGGAATTGTCCTTTAAAACCTGAATTAATTTCCATATTTATGTTTGAACCTAACCCACTGTCCTGTCCAATACAAATAACAATATTATAATCAGTTATTGCCCTCCTGGTTGTAACACAATAATAAATAACTTTTGCCACATGTATGTTGTGATGTGTTTTCTTTTGGACTTTTAGGCTAATCAATTGCACATTTAAGAAGGCAATCTCAGCCAAGCTAACCCCCCGGAAACCAAACAATTAATGATTAATGAAACGAACAAAACCACAAATAACAGCATCAAATATATCTCGCTCAGTCAAAGACATCCTCTGTCTTAGCTTGGGCAAAATGTTGCTGCTTAAGACACTGATGCAATGCAACATGTCTACGCTGGCTGCCATAAAATCTAGGTAGGCCTACATTTTGACTCAATTTAAAGCACCTAAAGGCCCTAGCTCGTTTTTTTCAGCCTTCCTATTGTTCCCCTGCCTGCAGTCTTAAATCATTAGAAAATGCTGTTGCACATTCTAGGCTAAAAGGCCAGAGGTTAGGCCTACTGGGCATTTGCCTTAGAATAACTTCTCTTGTCTTCTCAACTTTCAGGGGTGTGATCTTGTGTGAACTTGCTTGATTGCCTTGTCTGTTGTGTGTTTCTGGGTGTCTGGGGTGATTTGCGGTACCTGGTGATTTATTGGTGGGAAATGGATATGCCCTGGGCTAAGTAAGCATCTATTTGTGTAGTTTCTGCAGATGTAGTCTTTAAGCGATGTCAATCTCAGTGTAATTGAAGTTGTTCTATGCAATCATAAAACTGGAATGATTGGTGTTTTTTGAGTTTGGATGATGGAAATGACTTTGGAATGAAAGAGAGCCCAATTTCAATAGTAACGTCATGTTGCATTAGGTTTGTCATATCCGGCCTTGCTGCTTGCTGTTGGTTTTCCAGTGCAAATCAGTGCAAAAAAAATAACAACATGTATATAGAAAGAGGAAAGAGAGAAGAAGAAGAAGAAGAAGAAGAAGGGACCTCTTGATGTATCTTGCTGGTGGGCTTGAGGTTGGACCCCTGCCTGCCTGCCTCAGAGAGTCATCTCAAGGGGCCTAAGTGGGACCACTCTTCAGGCTTCCTGGAACAAGTGATAGAGGGACTCACAGACCGACCCGTCACACACACCTCAGATAACCAACACATCATTACAATCCATACTGTAAGTGACAACTTAACCTGCAAGATTTACATCTTTCTCGTTTCTCATTCATAATGATTTCCATGACTTGATTTGTAGCTGTGCTTAAAGCTACTTTACTTTGCATTCATGGATGTGACTTTGGTCAATTTCAGGATTATAAATGAACGTTCTGTCCCAGTGGAAAATGAAACCTAATGGATGAAGGTATTTAGGGACATGACAACCTAACTGACTGCATAAATTTGAGTTTGCTCCATGGGCTTTCAAGATGTGTAGTCCAGTTGATTTCCCAAGTGAACATTGTAAAAATAAGTCAAAGCTAAACATTTATTTAGAATTAGAAAAATTGGCTCAATCAAATTCCATTTGTTCCATTTGCACAATGTCTCTGGTGGTGCACTGGCACATACATAATATGATTTGAAATGACAGGAGCATTAAATAAAGTCGTTGAAAAGTCATAAGTATTCATGAGTTGCTCATAAAGACAAAAAACTTGCTCCAAAAAAATTCCAACTGCATCCTCAGTGGGATGAATACAATAAGAAGATAAGAGATGGCCAGGTAGGATGTATCATGTAATTATTGTCATCATATGATTATTCAATGTGGACTGTCCATGGTTGAGAACTCTGTCTTTACCCGACCCTGTACTACGCCCCCCCAACCCCCCGGGCTGTGTATGAAATCATGTATGTCTTATTGGTTCACCGAGGCTGAGACTAGAGTCTGTCTTGCTGTGGATTTCAAAACACAAACAACCATCAACCTTAACTCTCTAGTGTCCCCCTGTGTCCGAATGACTAAATGGTAAATCCAAGTAGTAAATAGTAGTTTCTTTTTCGTGAAAGACTAAAGATTTAGCTGTCATGGAAACATCTTAGTCGGACTATCCGATGCAATAGCCCAGACTGTATTACAGAAGACAGGCCCAGTTAAGTCGGTCATCATTCAAAAGAGGACAAGACAGCTGCGTGCTTTTTCTGCACAAAATGTATGCAGTGAGACTTTTACCCTAAGACCAACATTAGTAAAAGGCTCAAGTTTTTCGGGTCACCTTAATTCATTACACATGTAACAGTCATTGACCAGAGACATGACGCACATTGTATGTCACTTCAAAGCAGCCTAACGGCCCCCCATAGTCTCAGATGCGCCCCCCCACACTACTCGCTCCTGCTGTGGGGGAGGATTTTCAGAGGATTTCCCCACATTTCACAATCAATTTCATTAGCTCTAAGGGGAGGCCCCACTTGTCTAAGACGTCTGAGATGTCTTCACTGGTCCCCCGTCTTGGTATTGTGTAATTAGGCATGGTAATGTTTAATGTGTTTATACTAGGCCTATACCTCCCCAGTCCAATTGAGCAACTATATTCTAATTTGCTATGACGTGTATGATCAACCATGAATAAATGTGTCTATTGAATCTAAAGTGAAATACAAAACTTTTAGACTACTTCTTCTTAACAAATGACAGGTATGTGACCTGTGTCTTAAGTGATGTAGTGAAACCCTAGAATCTGTTTTGAGGGTTATACAATACCCCCCCCCCCACACACGCTTACCATACTTGTACTTAAACATAAACCTTAAGCTTCTAAAATCACATTTTATGGAGTACAGTATTTCAAACGTAATCTTCTTTGTCTGTTTGAAACGACTGTTATAGGTCTGCAATATTGTGTTATTTTTACTAAAGTGTGTGTTAAGATGCTACCCAATAACTATTTCCAGTCCAAGTATGTCAAATCACTGCATGCCCAGTGCTGTGCCATCTGTCTGTCTAACTCTCTTATTTTACAGATTTTAGCTGTTTAATTATATTTTAAACTGTCATTATCTCCATTGCCATTTTTGAGGCTTTGCATTTCTTGGTGTGGTTTTGATTGGGGGTTTGTTTAGATATTATATGAAACTATATGGTTTACTACATGGTTGACTCCTGCGGAAAATTGTTGTTTAACTTTTATACCAGTATTTTGCCTCCCTGTGTTGGCAGTACTGCAGCAGAATCTTGGGCGTGTGCGTGAAGAGAAACAGTGTCACACTGGATAGGGAGGCATTACTTCTCTCTGTGCTTGGTCATTTGGCATCAGATGTGTGTAAATGTTGACCGGCCAATAGAAATACATTACCCATGAATCATTAGAGACTGGAGTAAGTCACTTTAAAAACAAAGTGAGTGTTGTAAATGTTTCTCTAGGCATTCAGCACCAAATCCACTGGCAGATAATCTTCACACACCCTTGTTCAGAAACCGCATGCAAAATTTAAATAGGATTAAGATGAATAGTGGGATCAAACTTTTGATTTGGAAATAATAGAGTTTGACAGCTTCCACTGAGCAACAAACTGGTCTCCGAATTAAGCTTTCATCTTAAGTTTTCCTGTGTCTGCAGGGGGCCGAGACTATATTCATCCGAATATCAATCTTGCCCAATTATAGATTGATTTCCTATGAACAGCGTTGAATGGAAATTGAAATTGCAATTTCCCCATTTCATCCTCACCACAGACATTGGCTTTGTGGGAGACATGCCACATCCCTTCAGTCCTCCGGTATCTCGTCTCTGGGAGATAGAAGCCGGTGACTGAGAGTGTTCTTCTACTCTGTCTCCAGTCTCTGCGTCATCAGTCTGATACTGACAGCATTACGGGCAGGCTCTGCTTGATGCTTTATCTGAACCGGTACAGGCCAAAACGGATGCGCCCAAATGGAGGGATACAGCTTCCACTGAACGAGGGCTGTGTTGTGAGGGTGTGGGGAGTTGGAACAGTCATCAGCAATTAGACTATCCAAGATTGTTTTTTTTTTTTGCACTCTGTTTAACTTTTTTTTTTTTTTTTAGGTTTTAAACTTTCATGTTGTTCAAAGGCTTTTCTACTGGTTTAACTGCAGCAAACAATTTAGTCTGTGGAGAGAACCATGGCAGCTCTGACAAAGAGGGCATTCTTTCAGGGGTGAAGAGAAAAATACAACAATAGCACCTCCAACTTTAATAATCTGCTGACCAGAGCAAGCTTAAAGAGCCTTAAAAAGGTTGAATAAAGAGAAAAGAAAAGTCAAAGTGGATTTCAAAAAGGTTCTTTAATAAATATTGCAGAACTTACTGAATTAAAAAGAAACAAATCTTTATAGGTTTTGAAGCAAATACTTTCAACAATTGGCCAGCAGCACATTTTATGCAGAGATCGTAAGGTACAAATATTTGTACCGTACCCAAATGATGGCGCTGTCTGATTAAAAAGGAACACCAAATTTAGTTGGCGGGCCAGGTACGTTAGGTTATGATAACAATAGTATTAAGCAATGTGATACAGACAAAGCATTTCTCCAATTTCAGATGCTCCATGAATTCTTAAGTCAGCCATTTGAAATCATTGGACGAGGTGTACCCCAACATCACATTGGACGCCATTATGCACAACCAAAAGGGACGTTTTGGAAGAGAAACCACAGAGGAAACATTGGCCCCAAACCTACAGCTGTTATACACATTGTGCACATAAAGAACACAGACAGGTAGACCCTCACAGTCCAGGGAGAACTCTATACACACCCCGTTGGTTTCTCCGCTCAGGTTTCGTCACACATTTTCTTTTCCCAAAGCGATGAGGAGGGGAGGAGGGGGGGGGGTGATGATGGAGTTCCCTTCTCCATTCATGTTGTCGAAGTCGAAACCCTGGGAGCTTTTTCTGTCCGGGTTATTGTTGTCCACCATTAATTCCCTCCATGATTGTACTCCGTGGTTTGGCTACTGCATGAAGAGTATACTGAAAGCCATGCCGATGCAAAATGCGGCCACCCAGGGGCTCTTCCGTTCACCTGATACGGAAGAGACATCCGGGCGTTACAAGTAGTCACGTGACAACATAGGTTTCGCTTGGTGTCAGGCATGATCCGAACACAGCGAACTAACACGCTTGGAACACAGGCGTGAGAATGCTTTCAAGATACACCGAAGGCCCATTCGGAGAAGCCAGCGTACTCATTGTAGTGTGGAAACGTATTGCTCTGGTATTTTTATTTTTTTCATAAAAAGACACGACCCCACCGACGCAAAAGAGCATTGAATCAACTCTGCATCAATACAATCACAAGTGGACCGCCCTAGGGACACATATCTAATACCATTGGAGCATCTCATGTTCTAGACAACCGTTCTCGGCAGAGCCTTGATCTGAACCAAAACATCTCTTACCTATTCTGGCACATTTCCAGAAGATTCCTAGAAGCCTGTAAGATAAAATGAAGAATAAAAGAGCTGGTTATAATAAGGCTGGATCAGGAATCTCTATCTGCATTCATAGCCATGATGATGGGATGGCCCTACCATGTGCCAGTGCTAGAAGTTCCCAACTTTACAACAGTGATGTAATAATCTTCCCAGAAATGTCCCATCATGCATGTTCAGCTATAACCTAGTGTGTGAGAGCTGAACCTGGTGTCCCAGAAACCATCCTAGCATTGGTTTCTTAAATGAAATGCAAGTGTCCTCATAAGTAAACTAAGAGCAATACAAGCTGGTCTATATGTCCATGTTCAATAGGCCATGAATTCAAAGACGCAAACCACATAATTTCAGATAGCCTAGGGATATATGATGTCAATGACTAGGAATGCAATACAGCTACACTGAAATCACACTACAACAATCAGTTTTACTCAATATTAATTAACATTTTTCATCGAAGCATGCCACTTTGATAATATCTAAAGAAAAACACACATTTACCCATGGCTCAATAAAGCCAGGGATCTTTTCCTCCCTCAAAATATAAATTTTTTAGAAAAATATTTCCCCTTGTGTTGTGTCAGTTATCGGTGAAGTGGTAGTACTGATAACAGCCTTGGGATGTAATTTCCCTCAGGGATCATTAAAGTATTTCTGTCTGTCTGTCTGTCTGGATGTATGTGTACAGAGTTGATGAATCAAGGAGGAAATCAGGAAAACATATATGACCTTTAAAACAAGGAAAAGTGTGTCGAACCATACCCAGTCTTATTCTTATCCAACAGTGATGGAGCCATCGCTCGAATGTAGGCACATGTACATATCAGCAGGAGAATCACCGTTAACAACGACTGAAAGTTGAAAATAGCAGACTGCAAAACAAAAGGGCAAATTCATTGTTCAGTTCCAATTCATTAGACAATAGTGCTTATTGTTTAGATGTGAGTGGTATAGTGATTGCGATTGCGACAAGATGAATAGGATGAATAGTGGTAGGGTGACTTCAGCATGCACAAATTATATTGATCCCGTCGATCTACAGCACATTGCAACATTACACCGGTGGACACTTTGCAGGGAGCTTTATGAGTCACGTCACTGTTATCAACTAATGTATCTAGTCTGACAATCTGTGGATCCTTATCATCACACGCCTGCCCCCGACAGACACACCGCTGTAGCTACGTGGCACGTTACAACCACAACACAACGCTAACTCGCTAGTCTCAACCTCTAGTGCTCATGTATCAGTACACGTATACACGACGGCTTTAACTTGATACAGTAACATCACACAATGTATGATGCATTTAATGATATACGTTCATTCAATAAGCAGTCACATCTTGATCGTTAGCAGACAATTCTCATAAGCTACACGCATTAGCTCTGGCTATCGTTTGGTGAAGAATGAAAACAACCACAACATTAGATCGCACATACATATATGAAGTCTATATACCTGACAACTATTCAATCGTTAAAAGTCACTCAACGGCAGCAATAACTTACCATTTTTATTGATAATCAAAGCCACATCACACTCCCGTCTTCTTCCGGTACGTTGAGGTACGTCGCCACGCAAGTGACGTATTTGTTTGCGATTGGCTAACAAAACAAAACACTGACACGGTACGAACGCTCCCACTTCCGGACTGTGATATCCTCCATAAAGTACTCCTGGGTAAGAACTTCAACTGCTGAATAATTAAGGTTGAGAAACACTCTATCTTAGCCAGTAAATCGGCTTGTTAGCTTTTCTGTTATCACGTTGTTGTTATGCATACGTTTTAGAACTCCGGTGAAAGATTTCCGATCAGTGAAATCGGAGTTCTCCGCATCAATGAAAGCAGTACATGAGGTTGAGGACGGTGTTGGTTGTCTGCTATCCGTTCTGTCGTTTAGTTCTAAATTAAAATAGGTTTGAGTATGCCAAGCTACACATGGCACCGAGATATACTAAGTCACATGTTGAATGTGCCTATCCTCCATAATAACGCTGCTCCGACTAGAATATCATTTTCTCTGACGTTTGACTGAGATTTTTGTGGTCCACTTTTCGCACAAGGTTTACACAATTATGTCTCCTCCCTTGCAACCATGCGACGGCAACAGCATCTTGATCACATTTAAACCATGTTTATATGCCTAACCCATAGGCCAATTTTCACAAACCAAATGTAAATAGAAAAATGTTATATTGCACATCACCCCCCAAAAATATGTACCATACTTCAGAGATACATGTGTAGACTTGTAAAATTGTAGCCTGGTAGATATGCACAATATGTCCCATCAGTAGTATCAGTGAGGATGTGAGGATACATGGCGATTCTATACATACATTCTATACTATATTCACCATCATGAACATCTAAATTATTCCTATTTTACAGACACAGTATTTTGCAACACGGTAATGCAAATTAGAGGCTCATCTTGATGCAACGTATTACGCCTTTTCAAAGTATCCATCAATTTAATTTCTATTGTTTATAATCATTACCTTCTTCAAAATGAATGAATCACGTTCCGTGTGTTTTCACAACCACGGCGGCACACTTGGCTCTCACCTGAGAGAGCCAGCAGTCTGTGCCCTGCTGCTTGGAGGTCTTTTTTATCTTCTGTCTTCTTAACTACTGGTTTTCTTCTCGTGAACCGGCTGGTTAATGTTGAACTAAAATCGAGGGATGATGGATATTACTCAATTGTTATTTTCTTGGCACCATGTAGTCTACCTGTAAACATCAGGCTAAATGGGCTAAGCCTGTATGATCAGCAGAATTACCATATGCATATGGGAAGGCACTGCAAATGTGCGTACATCTCTAAACATTTTCACTTAGGAATTCGTTTTCTTCTGATTGATCCGCTCTTTGGAGTTCGGCAAACTGCAAATCATGAAGGAAATACATGCGAGACATAACTACACGGTTGGTCCGCGTGTGATTCTGTGGTCCGCAGTGTGTCTGTATTGTGTAGAACCCTGTATTCTCACAGAAGAAGCACCTTGAGTCAATGGCCAAGTTTGTGCAATTCTTCCAATGTGGTTCTCGCCTACAACTCATCCTGTGTGTATATTGTAGACATTTGAAGGCAGAATATACCTACAGAGATCAGCAAAGGTCATAACGCACAGGCCTCACAGGCAAGTAACACATGTTTTACTTTTGACAAATGCATTGCTCATGTGTCAAAAGGAATCTAATCTTCAGTGCTTGAACTAACTTTGAAAGCACAAGACACATAACACTTGATGTGCAGGCAGTAAATTGCTTTCAAGCTATTGAAATGGGTGGCAGTAGCTCAGTGGGTAGAGCGGCTGGACAGAGCGGGTCGTCCACTAACCGTAGGGTCGGCAGTTCGATCCCCTTGATCCCCCTCCTTCGACTGTCCACATGTCGAACCCCACAAATGTACTGATTGTAAGTCGCTTTGGACAAAAGCAGCAATGTGCGCGTGTCTTAACTTTTGTGTCACGCGCGCCTGGAACTCTGGCCGCCGTGGTCCTTACAGTGCGATCTGTTTATTTAATTGGCGCGTACTTCTTGTCTATTACCGCCAGCTCATCATCCCCAAGAGCAGATGTTACAGTGTCTAATGAGTAGCTGGGATCACTTTTATGAGGTTAAAGTTGACCCCTCAAACCCCTCATGTTGCTGTGAGTCCTCACTCAGGCCACACCCTCCTCCCTTTCAGAAGAACCAGGGGTCAACTTTAATCGGAGGTTGTGTGTTGTGTGTTGTGTGTTGTGTGTGTGTGTGTGTGTGTGTTGTGTGTGTGCGTGTGCGTGTGCTGCATGGAGGTATGTGTCCTGCCTCTGTAACATCTCTCAGTTTGAATCATCTCCACCATCTGCTCTGTCAGCCCGTTCTCAGAGAGTCTTTGTACTAGAAAGCACCCCCCCCCCTCCTTTCCAAAATGTAAGGCCACGTAATAAGTTACGGCATACTCTGTGAAGGGTCTCATTTTCATTTTTCAGACATGTCCATTTTGGCCACCTGCCAATTTAGCTGTCCCTTTCCTCTCCGTCTCCGCTCACGTTGCCCTGTATTTAAGGCCGGGGAAGATGTCCTCCTCACCTCTCACTTGGCCGTGGAAGTGTCCTAATCACGCGTTCTCACCTGGCCATCTGCAATCAAGTAAAAGTTTCTTTCGCTCCATTTTGTGAATCGGATTGAAAAAGATGGCCCTGTACACGATTTGGGGTTTTTAAAGGTTGTTCAATCGCTGAGCCTAAATGATGGCTTCATGATTAGTAAAATTGCGTCGTCTTTCCCCGCACTTTTAAAGATACATGTTGGCAAGTTGTGGTGAACAAGCTTGTGAACGGTGGTTCAATACACCTCTAAACAGCTGTTCCTTCTCCAACGTCCCTCTCTGCCTCGGACCACGACCAAATGGGGGTACTGGACAACATTTGCCGGTGCTTTTACAACATGGTCAATTGTAGCAGGGCTATTGTAGTGATCTATATGTGAAAATGAAAGATTTGTCTCTTCAGCTGTTGCGGCAGCAGAGGGTGGACAGAAAAGTGAAACGGAGATGGCACGAGTAGATTGAAAAATAAGGATTAAAACTCCCTCAGTACATTCACATTCATGTGGACTTTTTAACTTTTTTTTTTTTGTATCGTTTTGTTCATAATATTCAGACAGTTTTCCTTTTTTTCCCAGCCTGTTTATGTTGTATGTGGTGTGTGATGTTTTGTAAGCTACTGGGACCTTGAATTTCCCCACGGGGATCAATAAAGTATCTATCATCATATCTATCTAAAAGTGGAATGTCAGCCATCTTTATACATCTATGTACAAATCGAACGAAAGAAACGAAAATAAAATAAAAAAACACACACTGCACGCGCGCCTTATCCCCCATGGCGTGCGCCATGTGTCTGCCCAACTCATTCATGCACGTCGCGTTAAGTCAAGTCAAACTAATTTGTATCGACCTTACACAGTTAAAGACTCAGCGGGCTCAAGTGGCTTCACGAGACGGACAGGAGCTGCTCATACGCAGCAGGAATGTGAGATCCCTCTTTCCAGGAATGGCTCTTAGTGTAGTAAACGCTAGGCATGCTGGGACGTGCATGGTGATGATGCACATCTTCTCAGGGCATCTGTTGCCGTTCCATATTTAAACTAATGGACCCAAATGAGATGAATTTATCTTACAGTTAACAGATTTTCTTGGCTGTTGTGTAGGTGTTTTGCTGAAATAGTCTACAGACCATTTTGAAAAATGTCAAAATGTCAAAATGTCATTCATGCACATTATGTTGTGCGGCATGCTGAACATCAACAGCATGTTATCTTCATGGTCTTCATCACTTTGAGGAAGACCATTTAAATAATCAGGACACCATCTTGACGGCCTGTGTTTTTTTTTTCTTTTCTTCTGCAGGTCTGAAGGCCATGGAGAGACAATGAGTGGCACAGTGCGCAAGATCACTGTGGCCTCTCACCCAGAGACCCCCTACTTCCTACGGACGGATTGGGCTGGAGACCTGGGTGCTGGCTTCACTCTGGCCCTCAGCGATGGCAGTACAGCCTGGATAGGAGAAGGTAAGGACAACACAGGCCCAGCTACATGAACATGCATTATTTGATCCCAGGTGATGCAACCACAAGTATGAAAACAAAAAAGCCACAGAGTCCTTAAGTTAAACTATATACCAATTGGAGATAAGTTCATGCAGGCGATGGTTGTATATGCGGCACTGCCCGCGATCAACACCATTCACTTTTGGCTCTTCCAAGCTGTCATCAGGTCCGACAGTCGGCAGGTCTTCACTGTGCAACCACCTGGCTGAACCCCAGCGCACAGTTCTGGAGCTATTGGCTCATTAGTTGATGGAGGGACCGCATTGACCTTGTTCCATTCTTTTTCTGTCTCACTTATGTGCTGCAGCTAACAGGTGTACACGGTGGCTTAAGCTTCTACAAGACCTATCATTGTACGTCCCGGGCCTTGTGTTTAAGTGGATATCATGCTGACCTTGTAAGGGCATCTGTAGCATAATCGGGCACACTGGTGCAGCTATTGCTTTCCGTCTGCACAGCTGAAAGGCAAAAAGATGTGCTGGCCTTGACAGCTATGTGCACACTCGCACAGGAGTTGTAATTTGTGCACCTTTGCACAGGCCTCTTTGTTTCTGTGTTTAGCTGCAGTTAATTGGGACCTTCAGCCCTTTGCGAGCAGCTGTGCAACAGCGAATTGCTTGATCCCAACGTTTTTGTCACCGGCTGTCTTTGAAGGTGTTCACACATTACCGCGTAGTTGCATGTTTACGTTTCAGTCGATAGCCGAAAGCATGTTTTGCCCTGAAAGCTGACCGACCGCGTGTTTCACGCTCAGTTTCCGAAGACGAGGTGACGAAGGAGGCCGGCGACACGGGTGTTGACAGGGAGCAATACGTGGACGACCTTCGCCAAGCCCTGGTGGTGGGTGATGAAAGACGAAGAGGAGGAGGAGGAGGAGGAGGTGGAGGAGGAAGTGAAGGAGGACGCAAAGCCGAAAAGGACAGTTACTCTTTTCACCTTACACCAGACCACTGCCGTCTGTCATATGAGAAGACCTGCGAAGGCATGTTGGTAAGCGACAACACAGGCAATGTCATTTATAACACGGCAGCTGTCATGTTCTTTTATAAAGAAAGGAAGGAGTGACGTGCCTTCTACCTTGTTGAGGTTCATTCTACAGCCCGCCACATCAGATCTTTCAGGAGATGTCAAGTTGACATGCACTCAGGCGCTCGCGTTGAAATTTGTTGCAACCCGATTTGTAATGATGGGATTCAACATTTTCTTTTCATTTCCATTTCGTCATTTCGCTGATGACCATTTACAGCAAAAATCACATGCATGTCAATTACTTGCATTAGGGATCTTGCTCAAGAACGCTTGCAGATAGACTTGGGTCTTTGTGGTTCAAACCCAGGACACCCTAACCACAAAATTATCCTGCCTCCTTATCTAATTTGCTTCTCCCAGTTCATAATATTTTAATTCAAAAATTTGCTATGGGCTGAGGTGGGAAATTTGAGTTTTGCCTATTCAGCTTTTCCTTTCACAACTCATTACTTTCAGTAAATACCACATAGGTTTAGTCAATTGTTTGTTTGCCCAAATGATAGTGAGGCCCTGACTACGTTGACTCATCCCGTCATTATTCCCCAGGGATACATACATTTTATAACAGCATGCAAACCAGCGCAGAAAGGAAGTCTTACACTTTACAGGGGGGTCGTTTGAAAGATAACTTTTTACAGCCCCCCCCCCCCTCCAATATTCTGGAAAGATTGCAGGAAGGTGTCCCCGGGCTACTGATAGGAATCTGACAGTTTGTTTGCATTGCACTAGTGTTGAACATTATCATTGCCTGCTTTCTTATGGACATACGCCACTTTGAATAGAACCCTACTACCTATAATTGGCTAAATCTTCCAAGTCGTCAGACCAATCACAAATATAGTTTTCTCTTTACTCTGTCTGAGTGGTTGAGTCAATATGCTTGTGCTTTGCCCCCCCCCCCCCCCCCTTCTTCTTTTTTTTTTTC
>OMKI01032051.1:7242-17913 GCA_900302315.1 Phycis blennoides
TTTGTTTGTGTTTTTTTTTTTTGGTTTTTTTTGTAAGTTTTTTTTGTTTTTGTGGGGTGGGGGGGGGGGGGGGGGGGGGGGGGGGGGCATTGTTGTGTTTGAGACTGCCACAGCGTTTCAAGTTTTCATTAGCCTGGGTTACGGTGTACGTACGTTGACTTAACCACTTTTAATCAGGAAAATAAGGAGATGCTAATTAGGTGCACTCAATTAGCACCTCATAATTACGTGCCGCCTCTTTGCAAAGGAACCGTTTTTTTTTGGCCTGGAGTGCTCAAGCATTTTGGGACGGGGAGAGAGAGAGAGAGAGAGAGAGAGAGAGAGAGAGAGAGAGAGAGAGAGAGAGAGAGAGAGAGACCCAGCGTCGGGAGCCCACCTCCTCCACGTCCACCCGGGACACGTCGGGGGCCGGCTCCTCCCGGGGCTTCTTACTGCGCTGGGCCCCGCCCCTCTCCTCCCCCAGCACCGCCGCCCGCTGCTTCTTCTGACTCTGGGACTTCTGGGATCTGGTGAGCGGAGACAGCTCTGTGAGTCCATCGCTTCGTCGCAGTTCCCACGTTTGATTATACGACCCCCCCCCCCCCCCCCCCCCCCCCCAACCCGCAGCCCGCTGAATGTCCCCCTGTAGTGCTTGGAGGAGCCCAGACAGTGCCACTACTGAACTGCTGAATGTCCCCTCTACCTGTAGTGCTTGTCCAGGTCCACCACGGCCAGGCTGAGGATACGTTCAGGGTTTCGGCTCTGCAGCTCTCGGACCCAGCAGCTGAGACCGGGACCGTGACCGGTCCTCCCGTGCCTCTGCTCCTGTGTTCCACAGGATAGGGGGAGGGGGTTCATTCATAGTCTGGCTGCAGCGCACACGGAGCGTTATTAATGGAGCCTTTTTAATAGAGTTGTAAGTGAATGTGGTCGTCCCTGTAAAGACTCATCCAAACGGAACTTAAAGAGCAACTAGAGACAAAGAGAAAAATGCTCCCATTGGAATCTATATCAGGCCCTCTGCATAGCCGTGTGCACACACATCTCCATTAACCTAGTCTAGTAATCTAATCTATACCAGCCTGCTCTAGCATTGAGCGCAGAAGTTTCACCAACCTGCGTGTGGTTATGGACCAGAGCAACAAAGTCGTCTGCGGTCATCTGTATCACAACATGGGCCTCTGGTACGCTGATGTCCTCACCTAGCTGCACGGGTGGATGTAGAGAAGAAGGATTTATACTGTATTATGTTCCGCAATGACATGACGACAGTACTACTGTATTATGAACGTACTCATCAATTCCATTGATCTTTATGCAATAGGACAGGGGCTGGAACAACAAACCACAGGGAACCAAAGAGAGAGACGCAAACAGGATTCAGTCAGTTGGAGAAGGGACGTGTGACAACAGGTGTGCACTTACCTGCCCTACCGGGGCTCTTCTGAGCCAGCTGACGCTATGGGGGAAGGGCTGCTTCTCAATGGCACAGGAGCAGCCCAGCTCTTGGAGTGAGGTGAGGAGAGCACCTCCTCCCTCCCGCTGGACCAGACCTGGGACACAGATACTCACACGCTTAACTCTAAGCTCTGGTGGGTCCACAGTCCTCACACTGTTCACGCTTACATTAAACCAAAGACAAAATGACTGTTTTTAGCATTTTTGCGGATTTTGCTTAAACCATATGTTGACTTTGTTTACCTCCACCAGCATGTGTTTGATGCTGTTCACCTGGGTCTACCACCATGTGTTTGATACACGCTGACTGTTTACCTGGGTCTACCACCACCACCATGTGTTTGATACACGCTGACTGTTTACCTGGGTCTACCACCACCACCATGTGTTTGATACACGCTGACTGTTTACCTGGGTCTACCACCACCACCATGTGTTTGATACACTCCTCGGGCCTCAGGGCCTTGGCGGCCTCCAGCAGGGCTTTGCGCTCCGCTCTCTGTCTTTCCAGCTCCATCTTCCGGCTCTGCTTGTCCCCCCTCTGCTTCACCTCCCCCGCACTAGTCTTAAGGGACTGCCCTGCCACGGCGCTCTTGGCCAGGCATGGTTTGGGCAGCACTGCCGTGGATGCTGTGGATGCGGTGAGCGTGGTGGGAGGCGGCCACAGCGTCGGGGGTGACCTCTCCTCCGCAGCGGGTGCCACAGTCTGGACCGGGAGTTGTTGTTGTTGTTGTTGTTGTTGTTGATTCGGCCATGGCGGATGACACGGCGGACGTTGATGAGAATCTTTGGCGTTTCCTACGGCGCCGACCAAATGGTCCTGTCTCTGTTTGAGTCTCAGCGCCAAGGGGACGTAGGCTTCCTCTTCCTCAGAGTCACTGCTGACCACCATGACGTCATCACCTGGGCAGACAGCATCAGCATCAGCAGCAGCGAACTCCGCCGCCGACAGGGAGGAAGGGGATGCGACCTCGGTGTCAGAGCTGTCCAGCTCCACCAGATCGGCTGCTCTGTCCGTCTGACTACCGCAGCGTCTCGGCTGCAGGAAGTCGTACACGGGGAGCTCCTCTTCCAAGTCGCTATCGATGTGAATGCTCATTCTTTATGCTTCTGGACTAAAAACGTCGTTTACAAAAAGGTCGTTAAGGAAGAAAGTTTTAACAAGCGGACACGCTCATAACGTTCGAAACACCAAACGTAAAAAAAAAATACATAGTCGTGCCTGTTATTTTGACTTTCGCGCCGCCATATTGCTTCACGTTACGTACGCGTCATAACGTCCAAACGCCTGTGGTGTTTTACATAAGTCACGTGATACAAGATGGCGGCGCTCATGTCCTTGGTGTTACGATCAAGAACAGGTACAGAATCTCTCAACTATTCTTATGTTCGGTATAGTGTATGGATTCAGGATTTCATAATGCTATGTAACATCTGCTTGTGATATGGTTCCGGTTGGTTGTATTTATCTCTGGCACTGCTCAGCACTCAACATCCGATCCATCCACATGACATGTTCGGGACATGGACAGCCTTTAGAAGGGTTATCATGAAGAATATGTAGCTGAACGTATGGATTTCTTCTGTGTTATAGGGCTGTTGCTTCCTTGTCAATCCCCATTTATTGAGTCGATAAGATTTGCTTCAAAGAAAGCTGGCGGTAGCAGCAAAAACCTGGGAGGTAAAAGCCCTGGTCGGAGATATGGCTTCAAGAAAATGGACGGTACAGTTGAATACATATCATACAAAACAACAGTTGAATACAGTGTCACAATTAACCCATATTTGTAATTACAAGTGATTAAACTTGTAATTACCCCAGTGATAGTCCTACATGTAGGACTACATGTAGGACTATCACTGGGGAGATTGAATTGTAAACCAGGGATAACCGCTTGCGGTTATCGACCTTTCTCCAATCTGTTTACCAGGAAACTTTGTCCATGCGGGGAACATTCTGGCAACACAGCGAGACCTGAGATATCACCCAGGAGCTCATGTGAGTGTGAAGCTCTCTTCGACATCTCTTCACCACACAGTCTCTACGTGACCGTGATGGAACCGCTGCTCTGTGTAGCACAATCCAATTCAGCCTCTTCTGTGTCTCCCGTCTCCCGTCTCTCCTCCCTGGCCACCAGGTGGGGATGGGGACCAACAACACGCTCTACGCCCTGGAGGACGGCGAGGTCCACTTCACCAAGGAGGTCTACGTCCCGCCCCCCCGGAGCCTGGAGGCTACCGCCGTCATCTGCAAGCTGCCCAAGGACGTGGTGCTCTACAAGACCTTCATCAACGTCCTACCCACCCCGCAGGAGGGCAAGTTTAAACTGGTGGACATGGTCTGACACCCGGAGGGATGAGACTGACTCGTGGTGGCAGGGGCCGGGCGGCGGGGGGGATTCAGCCCATTTGCTAAAACGACAAAGACGGGGGTCACAGAAGGTCAGCGGCACAAGCGTGAGCCGCTCGTGTCATGGATCACATTGCGTCCATCTCGGCACGACCTCGCCAGACAAAAGAATAATTCTTGGACGTCCACACCGTGAGGAAAATTATTTCTGTTTGGCTTTGTAGCCATTTGGTCGGTCAGAGCATCTGTATCTATTGTGCTGTTCGTCTACTGCATAAAATCTTGGTTTTCTATCAAGTTGGGTCTCAGGATTTATTCAGCCAGCCGTTTCTATTATCAAGCTGAGTGTTTAATTGCATGATGCACACACCCACTTGCATTTTCTTATCCAACCACAAGATGTCTCAATGCTGCTGTAGAGTTTGCCCAATCACAATAGCTGGCTGCCAATGCAGTTGTAAAGGCAAAATACACCCTTTCATTTAATGTATTTTAGTTTTTACACAACTGTATTGGCAGCCAGCCTGCTTACATGAGAATACAAAAAATATAAACCGTTGTAAAATCTTCCTCTAGCAGGCCAAGTGTATCATGAATAAATTTTTTTTTTTAAATGCCAATATTCAGAGGAGTGAAAAATAAAAGGCTGCTAATCAAGGGTTTACATTTTATTCAGTGACATCAAAACAAAATCTTTGGCAGTTATGCTGGACCAATAATATAAGACAGTCAACCAAACAAGCCGCAAAACACAAAAAGACTTCTAAAAAGAGTTAAAATGAACAGCTCTTCTCTTCACCCCTTCCCTCTCCCTGTCCTCTCTAAAGCCATCCAAGCAGGGGGGTTGATAGGCAACAAGGTTGAAAGGCACGGTTATTCACTTGATTGATGAATCCACAGGGTGCATGGCTGTCAACTGGCCGTCGATTGCCTGCGATTTTGCCAGAAAACGTGAGCCCGCTGAAAGGTTCGAGAATGAATACTGTGATTGTGTAACAGGATTTATCAGAACTTTCTGCAGATATGGGCCAATTAATCTAACATTACGTTCTACCCAAAATAATGTGTTTAAGAGCACATTTCAAACCAGGAAACATTGCATATTGTAGCTAGCTTTAGGACCCTGCTAAAGGGTATGGGTCACCTCACCTACAAGCCTTGTTGTAGCCTTCCATACATCTAAACTTCATGTGTGTCTCATTTTCGTTTGTCTTCTATGTCTATTAATATCTGACCTGTGGCACTCCTTTTCCCACAACGATGTACTGACCACATTGCAGTTACGAAAGCGAGGCAAACAAAAGCATTTTGACGCGCACAGGACGAGGGGGCTGGCGGTTCTCGTGGTATGCAGGGGAGTGAGCACAGCGCCTGGTACTCTCTGAACGGGAGTGGGTTCAGGGCCGCCGGTGTCCGAGCGGAATGGCGGGATATGTGGGGAGTTTCTGTCCTTCGTACTCCATCACAGCGGGAGCAAAGGGTCACCATGATGGAGGAGGAAGATGAATGCAGAGTTCTTGGCCCAACTCTTTATCTGGGGAGTCTGAGGGGAATTGGAGGTAACATACCGAGAGCAGCAGCTAGGCCGTCTCTGTCCTATCATTAGAATCAATCACGGCGACGGCCCAAGCTGAACCCCCGAGGCACACCCTTTGTTAAACATTGACAATTGACAAAATAATTCATGGGAATTAAAACTCTTGACGCACCAAACCAGCTTTCAGTGTTGGTTTCTTCTGGCCGTGGTTGGTATTTGATCTGGGTTAAACAGTAACTCTTTCATTATCGTGTATCTCTCTTTCTCTCTCTCCCTAGCTAATGATCATGTGTGATGTTTGCCTGCCCGGAGTTAAAGTTCACGTTCTTTTGGCTTGGGGTTGGCTGACCACAGCATTTTGTTCCTTAACAAAAGCAAAGCTTGACTTCTTTCCAACAACTGTGACGAAAAACTTCCCCATCCATAGATAACGTCCATGGTTGTTGGCTAATATATCCCAGCATTCCAGCTTTTGTCCGTCGTTGGCAACCTTGAATTCCACCCTTGCCAAAGCAAAAAGAGAGCAAAAAGCACACACAAGATAACGTGACGGTTTACATTGGACACCAGGGCCTCTTGTCATTCCGGGTGTTTCTGGCACACGGCGTTCAAGCTCCTCAAACTCTTCATCCTTATGGTGGCGACCAGAGAGGACAGCCACCCAGCTGGTGGCTCTATGGCCGGGTCAGATGTCGAGGCCTTGGCCGGTCAGATGCTGCGTCCCCGGGTGGTCAGATGTTGCGCTGCGGTCAGCATTTGCAGAATGACCGTGTTGGTCTTGGGCAGGAAAGGCCTCCTCGTCCTCCAGGCGCCTCAGACCCAGGGAGGGAACGTCCAGAGGCTGGTGGAGGGACTCGGCGTACGACGGCGGCGGAGGCTGTAGCACACAGAGGAACTCATTACAGCAGCGGACGCATCAGTGGTATATAAAATGTCACGATAAGACGTTCATAAGATGTCTTAAAAACTAATCAAAATGATAATCCATTTCATGCACATACTTGTGTTGATTGATTAATCAACTACTCTATACTATACTGTACTATAGTATACTCGAGCACTATAGTGTGTGTGTGTGTGTGTGTGTGTGTGTGTGTGTGTGTGTGTGTGTGTGTGTGTGTGTGTGTGTGTGTGTGTGCGCGCGCGCGCACTTATGTATGTGCGTTCAAAATGGTTTGACGTTCAGTCCCATTAATGGATCGCTTCAACATTGCTGGAAAACCACTGCACGTGTCTCTCTCTCACACACACACACACACACATCACCCTACCTCCCAGTCACAATAGGCGCTGCTCCTGAGGCCGAAGCGCTCTGAGATCATGCTGTGGACGAGTGTTCTCCGGTCCTTCCTGCGAACGCTCTCGTACGACGGCAGCCGTGGCGCGGCCGCCGGCAGGTGGTAATCGCTGGGCTTCCCGATGACGAAGGGCCCTCTGGGGGGCTACCGACACACGTCGACATAGTCTTCGTTAGTTATTCGCTACATCATGGCCGCTTTCCTCATTGGCTATTCACTAGATTAAGGTGACTCGTCGTTAGTTATTACACTGGATAATGGTGATAATGATGGAGTTATTACACTGGATAATAACGTTGTTCATTCATTATTCAATAGGTATTCACAAAACGGTCCCATAAAGTTTCACTCATTCACTGTGATCTGTGACTTGAACTGTAACGTGAAGTCACGTGCTTCACTCATTCACCGGGAACTGTGGCATGAATGTAATGCGTTGTGAATGTGCTTCAGTCATTTACTGAGATGTTTGAAATTATTGGAATGGGGATTGAAGGCCAACCTGATTGTGGACAAAGACGTCCCGGTCAATGATACAGTCGTCATGAAGCGCAACGCCAACCAGCGCGTCCCTGCTGTGATATTGGCGCGGTGCATTCTGGGATATGTAGGATAACAGTGGATCAGGTGAGTGGTTGTAAGTTAGATCATCAAGTCTTATAAACTGTAGGCACAATTATACATAGTCATTTATACAATTTGAAGGTAAACGTTGCTCTTTTTTTGTATACACATCTATAGCCTACTACTCAAATGTTCAGATGTATGCACAAGCCAATGTTTCAAACAGATAGGCCTAATGTCCATGTATAATATGTTACGTGATATAGGTAGGCTATAGGTAGCCTATGTGTGGCAAAGTTCCATTTTCCCTGCGTGCTCTTACTGTGTGAAAGGAGCTGTCTGTGTTGCAGCAGGACTGATCTCTTCTGTAGAGCAGCAGCAACAGCAGGACAACCAAGACGACGAACACGACACATGACACTGGGAGGAGTGGGGGGGGGGACAAAACGAATTGAATGAATTTCCCCCCAAAAAATTACTTTTGTGAGCATGATCATATATGACATTAATGTGAAATTAGTGATTCCTGTAATCGGGTTTATACTTAGTAGTCGGTACTCACGTGAACTCACGGTGACGGTCAGGGGATCGATGATCGGTGTTTCCCTGAGAGCGGACGACATTTTCCTTTATTCCAAAGCTTTGTTTTTTAACGACATTCTCACCCCGCGTGACAGCGGAGCCACGGGAGACACGCACCTAGAGACGTGAAGTTGCGCAGTTGCAATCGAACCAAACTTGCGAACCTTCTGATTGCGCACACCTTTGGCACGCTGCGCAGTGGAATGGACAGAGGCGCGATCCTATTGGACCCCCGGTCTATCAATAAACTGGGGGGCTGTTGTCTCACCGCGGCCACATTGTTTTGGAATGACGTCCGTAAACACACACTCGCGCACCAACGTGTACGCGCGCGCGCCTGTGTGTGTGTGTGTGTGTGTGTGTGTGTGTGTGTGTGTGTGTGTGTGTGTGTGTGTGTGTGTTTTCGTGCGCGCGCGTACTTATGTACGAGCATTCAAAATGGTTTGACGTTCAGTCCCATTCACGGATCTCTTCAACATTGCTGAAAAAACCCACTGCACGTGTCTCTCAAGCGCGCACGCCGCTGTGCGTTAACCTATATCCAGTGTGTTCATAGCGTAGTTTGCTTTTGGTGAACGACCCTCCCCCATCGGGCAAGCCCTCCCGCGTCGTCCTCTTCCTCATCTTCATCCTCTCTCCAGGAGCGCTGTCCGCGGTGCTGATGTTGTCGTGACGTTGGCGATCACAGCGCAATAATAGTGGGACGTCGTGTAGCGCGTGAGTCACGGAGTCATAGAGGCGAGTGTGGCCTCTGGTGACGAACAGCAATACTGTCGGACACTTCCCTCGGCAAAAACGTGACAAGGCGGAGGAGAGAGGTTGGACTAGAAAGAGAGAGGGAGAGGGAGACAGAGGGAGCGGGGGAGGGGAAAGACATTGTCCAGATAGACGGACTCCCTGCGTCCTCAGTCGGCTGAAGACGCGAGGAGACAGGATGGAGAGGATGGAGTCTATGGAGCCCATCTCGGCGCTCTACACGACGGATTACCCCGAGATCCATCCGGAGGAGAGCTTTCGCTCCGCCGGCAGCCAGCTCGGCTCTCCGGCCGCACCGTCCTACAACGAGGATCTGATGCACAAGGTTGGCTTGGTGTCGGCGTACTTGGCCTACTTGTTGATTTCGACGACGTTTGAAGTCCGTTGAAACTGTTCTGATTTCATATGTGTAAAGGCCCGTGTGCTCACTGTATGATAAAAGTGGTCCTTATCCTCGCGAGCTTGGTGACGATGTCTCCATTCCATAACATTTCGATACAGTTTAATGTTGATGGCCCCACTCTGTCAAACTTCCGAGGTATACTTGCTTAGATTGTTTGCTTTGATTGATGCTTGGTATTTATCCATTGGTCTGTGAGACCCTACTAGCACCATGCGGAGTGCGCACATATATGTACACATATACTATGAATACAAATACTATCCAGTCCTGGGAATTCAGCCCATTCATGTGTGAAGCGTGTATATTGGGCCTATGTAAACAAAAGCAGTGTTCTATACCAATGCTAGTATCTATATATCCAGCCCATCTCAGCCCATCTCAGCTCTCTCTCTTTCTGTCTGTGTCTTTCCCTGTATCTCTCTTTCTCTGAATCTCTCTCTCGCTGTCTGTCTCTCTCTGTGTCTCAGTCTCTATCTCTCTGTGTTTGTGTGTCTCTCTCTTTCTGTCCATCTATCTATCTATCTATCTATCTATCTATCTATCTATCTATCTATCTATCTATCTATCTATCTATCTATCTATCTATCTATCTGTCTGTCTGTCTGTCTGTCTGTCTGTCTGTCTGTCTGTCTATCTGTCTGTCTGTCTGTCTGTGAGAAAAGAATGTAGAAGAGACATATTGTTTGACATGCACATTAGGGATGGTCAATGTGTTCTCCCTATCCAACACATTCATTGTTTCAGATGAGGATTCAAAATGGTCAATGTCAGTCAGTTCGGCAGACTTGGCAGACTAACTTGGGTTTGTCCTTGCTCATGGACACGCGATACGAACACGATTCATCTGTTCTGCGCTACTTTCTTGCAGCTATAGTCTTCCTCTAATGCTACTGTTTAATTCCCACTTACCCCAAACACCAATCCATAATGTGGTATTTCGCCTTGTCTTGAGCGAAATATTGAATTCATTTTTAGATAAATTTTTACTTTGACTATTTTCAATTGTAATTATTGTAAGTGAGTGCTTGTTTCATTGCCATAGTGGAATATATAGGGTCAAATACAATGTTAAGGAAATTAGTGAAGACATTCTGATGACCCGTAAACTGTCTCTTTTTCTCTGTCACGACCAGCCTGGCAGGAAGGGAGGAAGGCTATTTACAACCACAACCAACACTGTACTGCCCCCCACCTCTCTCTCTCTCTCTCTCTCTCTCTCTCTCTCTCTCTCTCTCTCTCGCTCTCTCTCTCTCTCTCTCTGTCTCTGTGTGTCTCAGTCTCTCTCTCTGTCTCTCTCTCTCTCTCTCTGTCTCTGTGTGTCTGTCTCTCTCTCTCTCTGTCTCTCTCTCTCTCTCTGTCTCTCTCTCTATCTCTCTCTCTCTCTCTCTCTCTCTCTCACTCTCTCTCTCTCTCTCTCTCTCTGTGTTTGTGTGTCTCTCTCTTTCTGTCCATCTATCTATCTATCTATCTATCTATCTATCTATCTATCTATCTATCTATCTATCTATCTATCTATCTATCTGTCTGTCTGTCTGTCTGTCTGTCTGTCTGTCTGTCTGTCTATCTATCTCATATCTCTCTTTCTCTCTCTCCTACTCCCTCGCTGTCTCTCTGTCTGTCTGTCTGTCTGTCTGTCTGTCTGTCTGTCTGTCTGTCTGTCTGTGAGAAAAGAATGTAGAAGAGACATATTGTTTGACATGCACATTAGGGATGGTCAATGTGTTCTCCCTATCCAACACATTCA
>OMKI01032135.1:7192-43830 GCA_900302315.1 Phycis blennoides
CGGGGCGCTGCTCTGCAGGGAGGAGGCCACCTCGGACAGGGCCTGCTCCACGCGGCTCGCCGCTATGGACGTGGCGTGGACGGAACCTGGGGGGGGGGGGGGGGGAAAAAGGGGGGGGGGGGGGGGGGGGGGGGGGGGGGCCCCCCCCCGCCCGCGGGGGGGGGGGGGGGCCCGGCCCGCCCCCCCCCCCGGGCCGCGGGCGGGGGGGGGGGGGGGGGGGGGGGGGGGGGGGGGGGGGGGGGGGGGGGGGGGGGGGGGGGGGGGGGGGGGGGGGGTGGACCACCGGTAGGCTGGAGCTAATGGCACCGTGTTGTGGTGGCGTTGCCATGGTTGCAGGTGCTGGCGTACTCGTGTGTGTACAGCTACTACAACCAGGAGACGGAGAAGATGGATGTGATGGAGCAGCAGACCGAGGCACTCGACTTTCACACTAACAGCCTGCAGATACTCTTGGGTAGGATACGCTACATGCTACCTAGCTGCTATATGCTACCAAGCCGCAAATAGCTATTCAGCCGCTACACGCTGCCTAGCCGCTATATGCTATCTAGCCTCTACATGCCTCCTAGCTGCTACATGCTACATAGCCACTACATGTGACCTAACCCTGTCTGAAACATCTAATATCAGGGTTTATGGATGCATTTCGTAGTGCATCAAAAAACATTGCCAATTCCCCTTAAATTACATTGGTTTCTCCACGGTACTGGACGCTTTGAAAGGGGTATCAGAGAAATCATGGACTGGACTCCTGTATGACTGGAGTGAACTGCGCAAAGGATGTGTGTGATGAAGACATGTTGATCCAGGTGTGTGTGATGAAGACAGATGTTGATCCAGGTGTGTGTTTCAGAGGAGACTCTGCTGCAGTGTACTGACCTGGCGTCCTGCGTGCGACTGCTGAAACCAGAGCACCTGAGCACCGGCCAGGAGCTGATCCGACGCATCCAGGAGCGCCTGGTGGCCATCCTGCACCACTCCACACAGGTAGACCACACCCCCTGACACTTTACCACACCCCCTAGCTACCTGCACCACGCCACACAGGTAGACCACATCCCCTTACTCAACCACCCGAACAACCCAGACACTAAGGTAAACTCAGCCCCTAAAAATGTTGTGTATGTTGTGCCCAACCCCAGGACTTCAGGGTGGGCTACCAGTCCAAGACGGGCCAGGAGCCAGAATCTTCCCAAGCTTCTAATCTTACCACCAACACAGACACCAACAAGATGTGAGTGGCTCTGTTCCTCTGCCTGTTGTATACTAGCAGTGGTTAACCTAGCAATTGAAATGCTTGAAACTTGTTCTGGCGACTTTCTTACTGTATTAGCAGCAATTAAATGTTTCACCTTCTTATGACAAATGTACTCTTTGTAAGTCGCTTTGGATAAAAGCGTCTGCTAAGTGCCCTAAATGTAAAGGTAAATGTAAATGTAAATGACTGTCCTGTCCTGTCCTGTTCGTCTGCTGACCTCTGGGCTCTGCTCCATCTCCAGGTCCAAGTCGGGCGCCGCCTCCGACTCGGGCGACTCGGACAACAACAACTACACCGGGGAGGAGGGGGCGGACGAGGATGACGAGGAGTACGATGAGGAGTACGTCCCCGAGTGGCACGACGACTACGACGAAGATGACATCGACGAAGACGACTTCTTCTCGGACGACGACGAGTCGGAGAACCTGGAGCGGGACCTGAGCCCCTTCGACTGAGGCCCTCCAGAACCTTCTAGGAGTTCTACAACCTTCTGGATCCTTCTAGAACCCTCTGAACATTCTAGAACCATCTGGGGCCTTTGGAAGGTTCTAGAAACTCTCTTGAACCTTCTAGAACCCTCGGAACATTCTAGAACCCAGCACCTTTCTGTCATCTCTTGTATGTCCAATCAGATCACAGGGCTCTGCCCCTCGCTTCCTGGTCTCCGTGACGATGGATGGGAGGCCGGCCCCCCCGGCCCCCCTGCTGCTGCTTCAGCTCCTGGTGCGCTGCGTTTAGAGAAGTTTGTTCCTGCACCTGTCAGGCGCCGGTTGACGGTTGAAACTGAGTTTGCGTTTAGAGATGCATTTTTTTTATCTTCACAAGTCACGGGTCTTGCCTTTATTTAGCCTTTATTTTTACTTACATGGAGATTTTCCAATATTTTCAGAATGAAGAAAAGCTTGCTTCGTATCGTTAGGTTCAGAGGGAAGTCTGTTTTGTGGTTCCGCTTTGCAAGTGCTTGTCATTTAAAGAACGCTGGTTGTCTGTGCGTCTAAGAGCTAATGTGTCAACAAAAAAAAACCTTGGATGCAAACCTAGGATGTAGATCCCTCTCCGTGCTGAGGGCTCGTCCTGAAATACAGCTGCTGCAATAACATGTTAATCACCTGCTCTCATTCTCACCAAGCAAAAAACATGTTATGTGCTACTTTTATGTTTGGCCATTACAACAGTTGTGGGACGTTTGGATGCACTAACATGTACTCCAGTGATTGGATATCTAAAATTCCATGAACTCTCTTTCTTTACTTAATATTTCATCATAACAAATTAAAAGCTGTTTCTGCTACATGACCGGCTACCTTTGGTTTGGTGGTCATTACAATGCATTGGTTTCATGTTATTTGAGTATCATTTATTATTACGTTACTTTTATGATGTAACAATTTAATATACATTACTGATGGGGGGGATGTTTAAATGTTGAAAGTGATTCTTGTTTCAATATGAATGAATATATAGATAATAATAATATCTCAGTGTGAACCAGGTAGTTCATAGATGGTTCACAGACCATTCACACTGGAGGCAGGGCGTTAAAAGTCACACTTGTGTCGAAGTCACATGTGACTTTTACTTTGAAAAGACAGCCAACAGAGACGTCACTTCCGCTACAGGCTATGGATATTTCCGCTGTTGCATGCTGCCTAAAACTACACGTATTCCGTCAGTTCCCCTGTTATAGACTACGTTAGGTTAGTCTAGGTTAATCAGGAACCCTACAGTGTTCTGTTTGTGTCTACTGGCCTGCATGCTGGCGTGCACGCACCCATTCGCTGAACCAGTCCAGTAGGATGAATCGTGGACCACCCCGCGGACCCTTGGCCGACGGGCCCCCGTTTGGGTTGCCCCCGCCGCCCGGAGACTGGGGGCCTTACGGACCTCCACCCGACGGGTGGAATCCCAGGGGCCCCCCGCCTCCCGGAGGCTGGGGGCCACGAGGACCCCCGCCAGCAGAATGGGGTCGTCCTCACGACGCTTGGGGACCTCATCCGCCAGGATGGGGACACCCCGGTTGGGGTCCGGAGGGGCCGGACCCGTGGGACCCAGCAGGACCACCGCCACCCGAATGGCGGCCTCCCCCGGGCGGCTGGGGCCCAGGCGGCCCATCTCCAGAACAGTTTTACCGTCCGCCTAGCCCGGACCCTTACGGACCAGTTCCATTGCCGCCGGGCTTCGCTCCTCCACCACCTCCTGCCGCGTACCCTCCTCCGTACTTTCCTCCTGTGGAGCCCCCCCCCCAAGCCGGGTTCCCCTCATCATACCCTCCTCCAGGATGGACGGGGGAGGTAAGACCCGCTGATCAGAACCAGCTGTACCACCGTTAGTTCAGTTTCCAAACTGTTGTTCTGAGTCGCTGGGCCGGTACCCACCTGGCGATCAGGTGTATTGATCTGCTGAGAGATGAGATAAGATATGGACTGATGTCAAGTAATGGAGGTTTTATTTTTGCAGCCGATGGTGAACCCTCCGCCGGAGCAGCCCCAATGGGTGAGTTCCCGGGCCGGGGGGGGCGGGGTGGGGCGGGGCTGTACTAGGGGGAACATCCTAGTAGTATGTACCCAGGAGTAAACACTCCGGTAGAGGCTCCAGGATAGTGAGTGGTGACGCAGAGGGGACATGATGGTAGAGGATGATGAGTTTATGTTGGATAAGGAAGGAGAAACATTGAGCATCTCTTGTTCTTCCAGTTAAAGGCTCTGATTTCAGTTCCACCCACGGACCCTCCGCCGCCCTCCACAAACGCCCCCAGCACACCCACCCCTGCCACCTCTACAACCCCAAAGGCGCCGGTGGCCCCTGCAAAGCCCGCAGTCCCCACCGACCCAGAGCACAAGGCCAAACCGCTCGGCCTTCTGGGAAAAAGAACGTTTGAAAAGTTTGTGCATTGCAACCAATGTTTTGTAGTTCAGCTCTTCTGTCAGAGACTGATTTTGTAGTTCTTTTACAGTGTTGGTTAAGTAGTTCTGACCGAGCTGTCTCTCTCTGTACTCAGGCCGCCAGCTGGACGCTCCACTGGCATCATCTCCTTCATCGGGGTGAGGCTCTCGTCCTTGAGCACCATTGCTTCTGCTTACAAGCACATTATAGATACTACTGCATTATAGATTTAGAATTTTTTGTGAAATCTGACGTGCTGTATTGATCTAGTAACTTACTTACTTCCTGTGTCTCCAGCCCTCGTTCGGCTACATAGAGAGGGAAGACCTGAAGAAGTTCTCCTTCAAATTCGATGCCTACTTTGGGAACTCCAAGGCCCTGACGCCAGGGGTCAGAGTTCACTTCACCGCCCTCAAGGAGAAGGTGGGTGTAGTGTGAGGCCTGCAGCAGGTTACCCGACGCTGGTGAGGGCCAGCTCGCGGGTTTGATGTCGCGATTGTGTGTGCGTGTGTGTTCACACAGCAGAACAGTCAGGTGGCCACGGATGTGAAGGTGGCCCCAGGGGGGACGGAGAACGTTGGCATGGAGATCTATGAGGCCGTGGTCAACCAGCCAATCCAGGAGCCCCAGGTAAACCCCGCCTGTCCACCACCCTCCAACCCTCATACTTCCTGGCACTTGATTGGCCCATACCGATATTTTTGATGTGCTGTTTTCCAGATTTTTACATATACAGTAATAGGAAGAGATGAAAAATATAATATTTTGAATGAAGTGGCACAGAAATATTTCCCTGCTATGGACATCGTGTCCGTCCTCCATCTTCATTAGCCTTGAGGACCACTCTAGTTTTATTATCGGTACTGCAAACAGTGAGATGAATCACACCTGAAATAGCTCTCCGAATTCCACAAAAATAGTACAACTAGCAGCAGTCTGCATGTGAGATGTTGCTGGAAGAGGGGGTCTGTCCGTGTGGTTGAATGACCTCTGTCCCGGTGCGCGGTCCAGCCCGGGGAGAAGCTGTACCCTGGCCAGGTGTACACGACCATCGGCCACCTGCGGACCAACCTGCCCTTCGAGCGGCGAGACTCGACGGTCACGCTGCTGAAGAACGACCTGGTGCTCTTCAACCTGCTGACGGATCTGGTGACGGACAAGAAGAGGGCCACCAACCTCAAGCTGCAGATCCCCCTCACCTACACGCACACCAAGGAGACCAGGGAGATGGTGCGTGTGTATGTTCTACTGACCTAGAATCACAGTAGGGAGACCGTTGGTGTGAACGTTGTGATCTACCCAGAGCACTCATTCCCAAAGTATACAAAGAAATGTGAATTTGTGAATAGTTTAATAACTGCTTCTGACTCTGACGGTTGACCCTTGACCCCCGGTGCTCAGGGTGTCATCACCAGCATCACGGGCGCAGAGGGGGTGATCTCGTCAGAGCAACATGGGGAGCTGGCCTTCGACCTGAAGGAGAACCTGAGTGACGTGGACTTCACTGACGAGGACGTCAAGGAGGAGGTGGAGTTCACCATCCACATGGTGAGGAGACCCTGAGGATGAGGATGGTCACTGTCAAGACCCTGAACCCAAGACCCCGCAAGGGCTGGGGCGATCGTGTTGTCTGAAAACTCAGTTTGCTGTAGGTTCTGGGGGGGGGGACTGTGAGTCTGAAGATGTGAAGAAAGGATGGGCGATTCGTGACCGACCTTCCTATGTTTCTGGAATCGCTTCTTGTCATAAACGTCCGTGCTGGTTTTGTGATTGGTCGACAGGTGCGAGGAGCTCGGCGGGCGATCAGGATCCGTCGTGTGAAGGAACCCCTGCTCCTCACCCTCTGCAACTCCCCCCCTCCCGAGTCCTCTCCCCTCAGAGGCCAAGACGGCGTGGCGCGGCAGACCGGCGCGGCGCTGGGCCCAAATGTGCAGCTGGACAACGAGCTGTATGAGGGGATCGTCAGCCAGACCATCATCCCGCCATCGGTGAGGGACCTCACACCCAACCTGACCCCATCGGGCACAGGCTTTCATCCAACGGGGCGGCAGTAGCTCAGTGGGTAGAGCGGGTGGACAGAGCGGGTCGTCGTCTGCATGTCGAAGTGTCCTTGAGCAAGACACTGAACCCCAACTTGCTCCCCGGGCTGCTGAACATAGCAGGCCGGCATTGTAAATAAGACTCCGTTCTTAACTGCCTAGCCTGGTGAAATAAAGGTAAAAAAAAAAATCTATCAATTCAATCAATTCAATCACAGCATGCAATCACTATGGGCCTTATTCACCTAGTGAATGTGGTGTGACGGTAGTGTGATGGGTGTGTAACAGCTGTGTGTGGCCGGTCCTCTAGGGGAACCAGCCGAGCTTCCCGGGCCAGATCTTCGCCAACATCGGGCCCATCAAGACCAACGTGACCTTCGACTGGCGGGACTGCTCTGTCACACTGCTGAAGGACGACCATGTGCTGATCAACCTGCTGGTGGACACCATGACACGCAAGCGCAGAGCCGCCAACATCAAGCCCAAAGTGCCCTTCACCTTCTCCTACACCAAGGAGAAGAGGGAGAAGGTGAGCCAGTGGACAGCTTCTGAGCAAGGCTATGTGTGTTCCTGTACCCCTGGAACACAGGAGAGCCTCCCTCCGATTCACAACCGTGTTGGAGGGGGTACTTGTAAAGATTTAGACTGAGCTTTGTTAGTCCTTCAAAAAAAAATATATTTATTATTATTATATATACTGTGTATATATATATGTTAACAAATGTAAACACAAAGAGACGATGGACTGTGTCTACGACTGGTTGAGGAGTCTTGGATGAGGTCTGGTCTGATTCTGGACGTGTTAACCAATACACTGTCTCTCTGCTGGTATTTCCCAGGGTAGCATCTGCAGCATCCAGGGGGCCGCTGGAGATATCCGCTCAGAGGATTATGAGGGGATGCCCTTCGATGTCTCGGACACCTTCAGTGACCAAGAATTTGGTCCGGAAGATGTCGGCAAGGAGGTGGAGTTCACCGTGACAACAGTATGTCCCCAACTGAGCCGTGTCCACGACGTGTTCCCCTCTGTGTTCTCCTGTCTATAGGCGTCTGTGTTTCCCCAGATGTCTACACATCATTCACACTAACCCAGGTTTATACAGCTATTCAAGTATATGCAGGTACAGCATACACAGGTGTAGTCATCTACGTTCGGGTGTGGTCAGGGACAGTATATACAGGTGTATACAGGTATGTACAGCCGTGTTCGGGTGTATACAGGTGTGTGTGTGTGTATATCTACCTGATACACCTCTACACAAGTGTATTCAGGTATACACAGGTATGTTCTGTTGAAGACAGTATGTATGTTCTCAAGGTGTTCACAGATGTTCTCAAAGTGTATGCAGATGTTCACCAGGTGTCTTCAGGAGTTGTGTTTGTGTCCTGTGTGGAGGTGAAGGACACCGCCAGGGCAGTTCGGTTGAGGAGGATGGAGCCACGGGGCGACAAAATCCTGGAGGAGCAGAAAAAACGAGAAGAGGAGGAGAGGAGGCTGCGGGAGGAGGAGAGGAAGAAGGAGGAGAAAGACTTGGAGAACAAGAAGGGAGTGGCTGCTGCGCTGGCAGCGGCCCAGGACAAGGTGGGGGTCCGGAGTCCAGATCTGTTGTTGGTCTGTTCGCACATACCCCGTTCACATACCCAGCTGTTCAGCCTCGCTCATTATTTACCTTCAGCCGAATGACCTCATCTTAAATTCAATCAAATAAGCTATTGTGATTGGCCGTTCAGCTAGCTAGCATCAAACTCCAACCAATCACAACACAGACTGTACCCCCAGTAGAAGACCATAAGAGAATGCTAACAAGGCATGGATTTACACAATCTAGAGCAGTAGATGAGCTCTGTGACGTTGTGTTTCTGCTTCTTCTCTCTTCCCTCCGGGGTTGCCCTCCAGTGGACCCCACTGGGATTCAAAATGACCGACCCCAAAACCTTTGATGACATCAGCAAGGAGCGCTTCCAGGGAACCGTCTTGAAGACCATCTCTAAAAGTCCTCAGGTCTACCAGATCAGCAAAGACGGTGCCAAGGTGGAACCCGAGGAGAAGGTTGGTGGCTTCGCGTTTTCAAGGTCCGTACCTCCTGCCCGCGTAGCTGCGGGGAGTCGCACAGCGTCAATGTGCCGTTAAAGGAGGACCTCCATGTCCACCACAGGTGTTGTGACTGTGGACCTGCAGACCCGACTGGACATGCATCTACCTGCTTACATGCATGTAGATGCCCGGATTTTGGGATGTGATCAGGCCTTCAGTGATGGGGGATGTTGTCTCAACCATTAGACATCTGAGGCTGTCACGAGCACAGGAACCCCTAAACCACTGCATGAGGAGCACTGCATTCTGTGACTAGCATGAAGGTTGTGTGTGTTGTAGTTTTGTGTTTTTAAAAGCATCGTAATCCAAGATGATGGAAAATGTAACTTTCGTCTTCCACGTTTGTTGCTGCAGAACAATATCAAAGAACAGAAGGACTGCAAAGGGGATGCCGCTGTGGACGGAGACAAACCGGACATCGACAAAGTCAAACAGGAAGTTGGCGAAGTCAAACAGGAAGTTAGTGAAGTCAAACAGGAAGTGGTCAAAGAAAAACAGGAAATGGTCAAAGAAAAACAGGAAGTGGGCGAAGACTCTGCGAGTGTTGAGGTGAAGCAAGAGGATGGTCGCCAGCCGGCCCGCACCCCGGCCAGTGTGAGGCAGGAGGACCGACCCGATAGAGGACGCCTGGTGATGACGGTTGCCGGGGAACAGAAGATTTTGCACTTCGACCCCAGTGATGTCATAACCAGTGCCACCATGATGGTTGGAGACAAGGTGAGTCCGTTTTTCCGGTCCGGTAAAGGTGCTGTCTTGAGAGAGTGCCAGCACCCCCTTCGTATGCGAGGATTACTGCAAGTCGGCCAGCGGGAAGGTGGAAGGAAGTGTGTAATACTGCTAATGCTCCTTATATTTATTGCAGACGTTCAGCGGAAAACATATGACTGAATGCACAAAAGCAACACTTTAAATAATAATGAGCCATAATACTATTTACCTCACGCCATCTGTCCCCGTCTCCAAGGTGCGCTTCAACATCGCCACTCAGCGGGGGAGCAAGGAGGAGCGGGCCACCTATGTGGAGATCCTGCCGGACTCCTTCCAGGAGTCCACCGAGCAGCGCAGACATGTAAGAGCGCCTTCCTTGATTTGTCAGATGTGGGCCGATACGGTGTGCCTGATACGCGTGGGTCCATTCTGTTGGGACAGGGAATCGTGATCGAGTTCTCAGAGGAGTCCGGACTCATCAAATGTTCCCAGAATCCCCAGCTGTTTTTCCGCATGTCGGAGGTCATCATCGTTAAGCACAAGAAACTTCAGTTGAACGAGAAAGTGGAGTTCAGTGTGGTTCCGGTGAGTGCTGGCACCACGGTGGTTCTACTCTGATCTACTCAGTGCTCTGCTCTGAGAGACGTGTTGATGGCGTGTTTCACATGTCGCCCCCTCTCTTCCTCGCCAGCACGAGACCGCAGACGGAGGGCACCAAGCCATCCGGATCACTCGCTTCATCGAAAACGTCTTCCTTCCCGTCAGGAAGCTGGGGGCCATCGGTGCCGGCCCGGCCAAGGGAAAGGTAGGAACCACAGCAGAACCTTCTGGAACACTGGCAGGCTTTTATTGATGACCTCAAAGAACAACGTGTTGATGGGATGAAGCTGTTCTCATCTCTTCTTAATGTCTTGTAGATGACGATCAAAATCTCCAAAGAAACGAAGACTGTTGAGGCCAAAGGGTGAGTCCAATGTCGGTGTTGTTCGAAGGACAACAGCACTCCCTTAATGTTCCCATTCTGCTCGTTCTTCTTTTCCTCTGATTGCCATTTTTCAAAGCTGAACAAAACTCAACAACAAGCAGGGCAACCAGCTCACCTTGTGATTGTATCTGATGCAGTAAGGAGAAGGCAGAGACGGACAAGCTGAAGGCAGTGGTGAAGAACCTGCGGTCCCAGGACCACAGAGACAGCAGGGGGAGTGGCGGGCACCGTAGATACGGACGCTCCAGGAGTAGGAGCCGCAGTCCGTCCAGGACTCACTACGGCCGCTACATCGAGAGGCGGCGCAGCTCCAGCATCACCAGGGAACGCTTGCACCGCCGCAGTCGCTCCCGGAGCCGAGAGAGGAGCGGGGACAGGAGCAAAGAGAGGAGCCGGGACAGGAGCAAAGAGAGGAGCATGGACAGGAGCAAAGAGAGGAGCAGGGACAGGAGCAAAGAGAGGAGCAGGGATATTGGTAGCAGCAGGACTAAGAGGAGTAAAAACAGCAGGGAGAGGGAAGGGAGGGGTAGTGGTGGCGGCGTGGTAGTGGATGACGAGCTAGCCAGAAAAAAATGGGAACTAGAGAAGCTAAACGAGATGATCGCTTACAGGAAGTCCCTAGTGGACCGGGACCCACGGGAAGGGGACCCCCGGGGAGGGGACCCCCGGGGAGGAGACCCCCGGGGAGGAGACCCCCGGGGAGATCCAGGCCAGAGGACGTGCATCGACTACGACCACGGCCGCATCGCTGTGCCCCTCAAGGAGTACAAACCAGTCCACCAGCATCGAGAAGACCCGGAATACCGGTACCGCTCGCCTTCAGTTGACCCTGAAAGAGGTTACTATGGCAGCCCCTACGAGAGAGGCTACCGCCCACCGCCCTCTGGTGACCCCTACAGAGACCGTCTCTATGGAGACTATTCTTATGGAGACAAGCCCTACAGAGATGCTCCTTACACAGACCGCCCCTATGAAGACCGTTCCTACGATGACCGTCCTCATAGCGATCAGCCGTATGGGGAGCCGCCATACCCGGGGCGCCCGTACAGCAGCGCCCCGTATCCAGACCGCTATGATGCATACCGCGACCCATATGTCGTCAACCCCCGTGCAGAACTACCATATGATTCTTCATACGACCCTCCACCGGCCAAGCATTCCCGGTTTCCAGACCCTCCCAGAGGGTCCTCTGCCTCCCCAACTCCTCAGCTAGCGGCTCCTGAGAGTTCTCTCTCCTCCAGCTCCTACACAGCTCCCTCCACCCAAACTCAGCCCACGTTCAAACCACCGCAGTTCAGACCTCCGTCCCCCATGGATTCACCTCCGAGGAGCCCCTCGCCCAAGGCCTCCACCCAGTGGCCCGCTCCAGCTCCAACCCAGTCTTACAACCCTCTCCTGGAGATCTTCAACAAAGGATTAGAAGCCAACAAGAAGCCTCCAGCTGCGCCAGTCAGAAGTACTCAACCCCAACAGAGAACACCCAGTGAGCCGCATAGCTACAAGTTGCCAGACGACGGCCTGCTTCCCCATGAGCGGGCTGTCCAGGATGGGAGTGGCTTCTCTAGGATTGTAGGTCTGGCTTCGGAGCAGCCGGATCCCAGCAGGTACCGCAGCGTCAGCCCTAGAAGCTCCTCCCTAGAGAGGACCAACGAAGAAGACCAGAGCAACACACAGCCCTTTGACAAGATCCAGAACCTGCTTAGAACCATTGGTATGAAGCTGTCGACTGGCGAAACCTCCAAGCTCGGTGGCCTTGCCCCAGAGAACCTCCACTCAAGGGAGCGGTTGTTGTCCAGCGAGAGAGAAACTGGCCATTCTTCAGCTAAGAGGAACGAGGGGCGACCAGAATGGATTGGTTCTACAGACTCGAAGCGTCTCCACTCCCCATCCCCAGCCAGGGTCCCCAGCGTGGTGCCACAGGGCAGTAGAGAGTGCGAATACGAAGGCTTCCTGGACCAGCAGGAAATGGAGGCTCTAAAAAGGGCCAAAGAGATGCAGAGTCTCACCAAGACCATCGGGGGCGTGTATGAATACGCACCTAACATGCCTGCTGTCCCTCCTTCCACTCAGTTCCAATCTCAGCATCCTGGCTCCTCCTGCCCGGCCCTGACAAACAACTGGGCCCCTGTCATAACTACCCATAGCCCAACCTTTCCCTGCATGGCCTCCACACCACCTCCAACTGTCCCACCGGCTCAAAGGTACGGAACATCACCTGGACATTCTCCAGGGTCGCCCCCGCAGTACGTCCAGGGATTCCCTACTTTTGGGCCCTCCTCGTCCTCCTCCTCCTCCCTTCCCTTCTTGAGTCAAGACGACCTAGCCCCTGGTTCCACTGGCTCTATGCAGAGTCTACCTAGTGGCTTGATGGCCCAGACCCCGGGCTCTTCTCAGACCAGTTCTTTGACTCCAGCCTTGACCACCAGTGCTGAGGTACAAGAGCCAAACTCGGCTATCACCGTGGCCAGATGCCTCAAAGTGATCGAGACAGTCAAGTCTCTGAAACCTGGCAAGTCGGTCCAGTTTAGTTTACCCACAGAGCTGCCCGTCTCCAGTGTTCAGATCGCCGGAGGGACAGAAGATGACATCAAAGCCAAACAAAAGGAAAAGGTAAACAGGAAAATCTTACTTTTCTTAATCTTAGTCTTAGGGTTACCTTAGCAACCGTTACTAGCTCTTCCCAGAGGTGTATTCTTATTGAGAAGGGAAATACTGAAGGTATGTGGCATGGGGTAGGAAGGTAGGATTTCGTATAAATCAGATGTCAGTTATGCAAGTGTCATGTTATGGTAATTGAACAAGAGAATGTTTTCACTAAGGTGTGTGCGATGTGTTTCCTTCCCCAGTTGGACCAGTACAACCAGCGGATTCAGGACAAGAGGGAGTTGCAGTATAAAGAGATTAGGAATCTAAGGAAACAAGGAGTTTGGAAAAGACCTCCCTCTGTCTCACAAGGTATCACTGTTACCTATGCTTTATAGCCAGGTGCTTTAGCTGAACCTCACCAGCTGGGCCAAGGACGCCTACAAAGGCAGTTTTCACTTCCTAAATAATTTTGATGCAGAAGATGAAGAAGTTAATTCTGGTCTTTGAGAAATATCTATATATCAATAGCTAGATGCATCTAGGTTTTGGGTGTAAGTTTGAAAATTTGGACTGTTTGATAATCATTAGTTTTGCTCTTGATTAAAAAGGTACTCTAAATCAGGTAGGTAGTTTTTCAGAGCAATCTTATGAAGTTCTTTCAGTTCATTTGTTTTGGGAGGTCTGATTCCAATATTGACATGATTATTAAGTTTAATAATCAGCTGTATCAGGTCCCGTAGCGGAATCTCGGACACCAGATTTGGCATTTTGGTCGCTCTGCAAAGTGCGTTCGATGTGATCCATAGTGTAGTGGTCCAGCGCAGCCATGAAGAATGAAGACTTCTGATTCAACTAAGTACAGTTTACTTCTTTTATTACTAAATGCGCGGTGATTCGTCGTGTTGTGACGTGTCCGACTTAGATCAAGACTAATGTTATTAGGGTTTGTTTTGTTGCTGGTTATTTTGCCCGTAATGTATCAAGTAAGATGATGTTAAGAGGCGTACCCATTAAGTAAGACATCTTTCACAATTATTGCGTATCCGTTTTGGTTTCGAAATATTATATTAATGTAATTTATTTGACTAGTCATAGTGTAACTTGTAATTATAACTGATGCCTTACTTTATTACAGTTTGGCTTGAATTTGGCATTTTTTAAGCTAGTAGTACTCATCCTGTCCAGAAAGCTTTAGTATGAAGACCAGGATAAAGAAATGGGTCATCTTCCGTGACGCTCGTGTCCACGTTCACCTTCTCTCCTTTCTGCTAGCTAGCAGCTCAACGTTAGACTGCATTTCTCAGCTTGCTGCCATCTACAGGCAAAATGTATTGACTGCGGCATACTGGTATTTAGACGGTACTAAGCTAAAGGTAAAAAAAACATGCTAGGTTGTTCCTGGTTCTCCATAATGTAGATGTCACTTGGAGACAATTAAGTTATACAATTTTCTGCCCTAGCTTAATCATGTTCAGGTTTGATAACTCCTTTGATTGGAAGTCTTAAAGCTAACTTGTATCGACTATGGTGTTCATGCATTAGCTAGGACTAATTGTCCTAGCTAGCTCATTTTGTAAGTCATGTTCTCTAGAACGTGTGTTTCATGCTGTAGGCTAGCGTTTTTGTTGACCTGCAAGGAATCGGCTTTATCATCGGCAAACATTTAGCACAGAGTTCCTGAATGCCAATTTTCTGGCTAAAGCCAAATCTGCTGGTACTCGTCCCCTCAGGTGTTAGTAAAGCAGTGGGGGTAAGTCCTTTTATTTTCTTGTTGGTCTTTTTTAAATCAGTCTAGCACTTCGTCGATCCATTGATAACGTAGAATTGCTATAGAAAAGACATGTCACATGCGGGAGAATATGTGATAACTACCATTTAGTGAATTAAGGCTTATATGCATGTATATAGTCAAAGGTTTAAGATCAATGTGACATTTTCTTAAATTATATATCTAGTCTTATTTATAATATATTATAATAATGTATACGCCCTTATTCTGTATTAACGGTGCGACTAGTGTTGGAACGGAAGTGACCTCGTGCCCTAAAGAAACGATTCCTCAGTAACAACCCTGGGGTCAAATGTTACGACTGGTGTTATTCCTAAAATGTTGTAATGTTACTAAAAGCCTGTTCTCCTGCAAATATTCCAAGCTAACTGTAATTTGAAAATATTTAGCCTTGCGTAAAATGTTTGGCTTATTTTGTATTTGTTAGGTTGTATGCCATCTATTTTGTAGGCTGTGCTGATATTGTTCCTAGCTTGTGGTCATCCGAAGAATCAACGTTTAGGTGCGAAATCTGCATGAGTGCACGTGTTGCCTCCACGTCCATCCGACAGCGAACGTGAAAGTGTTTTAAGTTGAAGTTGCGCGCTTGGCCTCGTTCAGTTTTGTTCATTCCGCTCCCCGCCACACAGCACAGAGCAGGTCCAGGTAATCTCTGGAAAGTCTCTCTTAGACAGACTATGGAAAACCAGGAGTTCCAGTACATAGCCAGAGAACACGATTGCTAATTCTCACTGTAGTTGGGATGCATTGGATTGGTTATTTTCTACTGGATGTCTTGCATCATTCAGCTATAAGTATGATGTCTGCTACATTAATACTCTGTTAGAGACTTTTTTGATTGTTCATTACAGCTGTTTTTAGTGTTTAGTAAAGGTAGGAAATTAAGCCCCCATCTTATTTTCCCTGCTGAAAGGGATCCGGAACCGGAGATTATAGCACCCAACTGTTCTTGATTTAAACCACTACATGTAATAGATGTTTTGACTGTATACTCGGCCAGCAATAATGTTCGTGTTCAGCATACACTGAATTCAAACAGATGTGACTAGCTTGAGAAAGCGCTTATCTCGCTAATCCATGTAGACCACCGGGCATCTTGATCTGATTGAGAAATACTTAGCCTGACATAGTTTGGCCACCAGTTTGAATTGTGATGTCATGTGCTGATGTTGTCTAGAAGAGCAAGGTAGGTGGGTATTTTACTCTTGTACTGGTCTATTCGTTTTTAGAGAAAAAACGTTCCACACAAAAAACATAAGAATTAAACATGAAAATAGTTATGAAGTTACACATGAAGTTAACACTTTATTAACAAATCTGTTGCAGTCCATTTACTTTTTTTCATTTGTTTGTAAACAACTACTGTATGTAATATAACAATTTTAATGGTTTTTCAAAGGTGTTACTTCAGAGTTATCAAAAGCTTTTCCTAGATTGAATACACAAGATCTGAATCTTTCATTACGACGTCTTTCTTTAGGAAAGGGGCATTTTTTAAAAAGAGGTTGGAGTCAAGTAATCACATGAAATGTTTATTGATAAATTGGATATAGTTGGATATATGTTTAAACTTAGGAAACAGCCACTGCTTCCATCATCTGAACATGTCTGAACCCTGTTCGGGAATAGATCTCAGGGTTACGGAGAACTTCTAAAAGCTATTGATGAGGCTTCTCTATGTTACACTCGTCAATGATGACTTCATTCTATTGGTTCTCCAGGTAAGCCAAGCGGGGATCCCAAGAGCGTGTGGATCTGCGGCCACTCCCTGGTGTACTGGGCCGAGTCGCGGGCCAAGTCCCCAGAAGTGGGCATGCAGCTGGGCATGGACCCCAGCAACGTGGTGATCCACTGGAAGGGTACCCAGGGCATGACCTGGCCCCAGCTGCTGCCCCTTCTTCACCAGCTCAAGGTGAAGTGGCCGAACCCAGACGTGCTCATCATGCACCTGGGAGGCAACGACCTGAGTACCGAGAGCCCCACGGACCTGCTGGCCTCGGTCAAGAAGGACCTGAGCTCCATGCGCAGCATCTTCCCCAAGTGTCTTCTGGTCTGGTCCAACATCCTACCCCGCAGAGTGTGGCGCCACTCGGCAGACAACCACGAGGTGGACCTGGTGAGGACCACGGTCAACCGCCGCATCCACAACATCATCCTGGACCTGGGAGGCACCAGCCTGACCCACGACAACATCCGCTGCGGGTCCAACACGGGGCAGTACCGGGCGGACGGAGTGCACCTGTCCTCTAAGGGCATAGACACCTTCAACCTCAACCTGCAGGACTTCCTGGAGAAGTGGGAGATGGAGTCTATCCGGGAGGTTGAGAAACCGTGATCTTATTTTACCTTTGCTTTAGTTTTACCTTTTTAGTTTCACCCTGCGGTGTTGGTCGATCAACAGTTCAACATTAAATCAGTAATTACAGATTAATGTGACATCTGATGTCACTATAGCTCTTGTGGTTTTATCTCAGCCTTAACAAACACATGTGGTCGGTATGTACTTGTGTAATTGTGTAACCCAAATAAAACAATAAAGTTATCTACTTTCAATGTCGTCCATTTACTCATGTTTGTGCGAGTGGAAGAACTTCATATTTGACGTTTGAAGTTTTGCAGAAGAAGAGGCTAATTTGGTAAAAAAAAACAAAACAAAACATTTTAATATCATTAACTTGTTCATGAAGTTAAACTGACATGTATTGAATATTAAATATTTCCTAGTTTATATTAGCACTGTGAGGGGCCTGTATTGTTTAATTTAGTTTCTGATGATGCATTTGTTGAACTCATTGTTTCATACTTGCTAGGTTGTGCGTAAGGATGATAGAAATGCATTGTTGGTGTTGTCATGGTGTCCTTCCATTCTTAATGTTCTATTCTGTCCTGCCAATCTCTCTAAAGTGGAGCCGCGGGTCGCCCAGAGGTGAGTTTATCCCCACAGGTAATTCCGAAGCAGGGGAATGTGATGGCAATGGCCTCTGTGGTGCATCAGTGATGATTATACAGTGCCTTGAAGAAGTATTCATACCCCTTGATCTTTTTTTTGCCACCTTACAATCACAAACTTGAGTGTATTTTGTTAAGATTTTATCTGGTAGACCAACACAAAGTGGCAGCCCCCTGTACTCTGATGCCCCTAAATATAATCCAGTGCAATCAATTGCCTTCAGAAGTCACCTAATTAATAGTCCTCCCATACACAATCTATGAGTCCACCTGTGTATAATTAACTCTCAGTATAAATACACATGTTCTGTGAAGGCCTCAGTGTTTTGTTAAAGAACACCAGAACAACAGCATCATGAAGACCAAGGAACTCAGCAAACAGGTCAGGGATAAAGTTGTGGAGAAGTTTAAAGCAGGGTTAGGTTATAAAAAAATATCCCGTGCTTTGAACATCCCAAGGAGCGCCATTCAATCCATCATCCAAAAATGGAAAAAGTATGGCACAACTGTGAATCTACCAAGATCTGGCCGTCCACCTAAACTGACAGAGCGAGTGAGGAGAGCACTCTTAAGAGAACCAGCCAAGAGGCCCATGGTCACTCTGGAGGAACTGCAGATATTCTCAGCACAGATGGGAGAATCTGTCCACAGGACAACTGTAAGTCATGCATTCCACAAATCTGGCCTTTATGGAAGAGTGGCAAGAAGAAAGCCATTGTTGACAGAAAGGCGTAATAAGTCCCGTTTGCAGTTCTCCACAAGCCATGTAGGGGACACCCCAAACATGTGGAAAAAGGTGCTTTGGTCAGATGAGACCAAGTTTTGGCCTAAATGCAAAGCGCTACGTGTGGAGAAAAACTAACACTGCTCATCACCCTGAACACACCATCCCCACTGTGAAATATGGTGGTGGCAGCATCATGCTGTGGGGATGCAAATACAGGGCAATCCTAGAAGAAAACCTGTTGGAGGCTGCAAAAGACTTGAGACTGGGAAGGAGATTCATCTTCCAGCAAGACAATGACCCAAAACATAAAGCCAAAGCTACAATGGAATGGTTTAGAACAAAACATATCCCTGTGTTAGAATGGCCCAGTCAAAGTCCAGACCTAAATCCAATGGAACATCTGTGGCAAGACTTGAAAATTGCTGTTCACAAACAGTCTCCATCCAATCTGGCTGAGCTTGAGCTATTTTGCAAAGAAGAATGGGCAAAAATACCAGTGTCTAGATGTGCAAAGCTGGTAGAGACATACCCCAAAAGATTTGCAACTGTAATTGCAGCGAAAGGGGGCTCCACACGTTTCAGATTTTTATTCGCTTAAAATGTGGAAAACTATATCATTTCCATTCCACTTTACAATTATGTGTTACTTTGTGTTGGTCGATCACATACAATCTCAATAAAAAACATTTAAGTTTGTGGTTGTAAGGTGGCAAAATGTGAAAAAGTTCAAGGGGTATGAATACTTTTTCAAGGCACTGTATATGTTCATTTGGAAACGGCATCATGTAATAGTAAAAACTTTTTGGGTAATGGGGCCAGTTATTTTATGTTCAATTCTTTGAATTCATTGATGGATTCCTGGTTTTTCAAGAAACTATTTTATTTTATTTCAGTGATATTTAAGTGATTATTATTGCCAGCATTTGAATGGCTTTGCATCATAAATCAAGGATCCAATAATGACGAAGTCCTTATTCTAACCTTGTATAAGATAAACTATGACCAACCTTTAAAAAACTATCACCCATTCTTGTTGCAAACGGGGTTTTTTTTTTTTTATTAAATCACACTCACAATGTTGTTGTTTTTAAGGCTGGTGGCTGTGTTGGTTCTCTAAATCATCTGCATACTTTTCCATTGACAGCAAAAGTCGTCATCATGAGGTTAGCGCAAGTCAGAATTCTACAGAGCTTTTGTATTTGACATCTATTTTCATAAATGAGTGCAGAACATATCATGAGTGTCTCGTTTAACATCTGTTCGAATCCAAGTATTGATGTTAAGCTCAGCTACAATATTTCCAAGGAGTTAACTTGAACTGATGACTGCAAAAGGAAGATGGACACAGACAGGTAAAGGACTGCAGGGCAGCCTTGGCTGAATCTGTTATGCCTTCTACCATAAAGCTTGAATTGTGAATTAAAGAATAAGAATGTCTTGTGACTGGTGTTGCTGTTCCAAATGTAACTGACTTATTTAAACACTTATTTGTGAGTAAAATATATTTTCACTTGTTTGCTGTATTGGAAATAAATATTTGAATGGTTGTTGTCTTTAATTACTGTGAATTTCCTACATGGGGGTGAACACTTACTTTTTGAATAAATAAGTGTAACCTATTGAAACAAGTAATTTAGGTTATTCATGGCTTCAGGCTGATTGAACCCAGTAAACGGTATTAGTTCTGAACAGCACTGGCAGGGCCTCACCAGCAGGGGGCGGAGTACCCACAGCACCATTATTCAGTCGAAGAAGAGCTCCATTCTTAACCGTGCTGAGCGGTTTGTGTTCGGTAGAAACTTCAATGAGAGTATCAAACCCGCTGCGAACAGAGACACAGTTGATAGCGCATAATAAACCAACCCAATAGGCGTTCGTATTCGGTAGTGTAGGTCGGGCTCCACTGGTGTCATGTACCGTGGTCGGCCCCCGCACCGAGGAGGCTACCCTCCGCCGTTCGAAGGCCGCGGTCCGCCCTTCGGCCATGCTTCGGTTCGGTCCTACTCCCCGTCCTACCGAGAGGAGCGAGGCAGGCCCCGGTCCCCGTACCACCAGCATGGCCAGCACGGCTACCATGATCGAGGACCACCGCCCGACTCGTACCGGCGCTCCCCGCCCCGGAGGAGATACTCTCCCGGCCCAGGGGGCCACCGCGGCGGGGAGTACTGGGGCGGCGGGCCGCCCCGAGAGGTACCACGGAGCGGATGGTGTCAACATTAGCCAGGGAGCTAACGGATGCTAACGATCAAAACATAGTTGGAGCCAGAGATGTTTACTGACGCCTGGAGACATCCAGCTGCTTGTACTTCAGAATGCATCATGCCATTTCTCGTTTGATATTTGGGGAATGTCTATTCTATTATTTATGTGTATATATAATAACGTCTTTATTGTACAGAGGTTTCAAGTGTCCCATAGGTCTGAAGTAAGCATTAGCCCCAACTTCCGTGTTGAACTTTTATTCAATATTGACAAGACAACATTTGCCAATTGTGTTATTTACATCCACTGTTAACATAACGTAGTGCTACAAAGAGTTTAAAAATACCAACATTGGACATTGGACACTGTCACTTGAATGCCCAAATCCTAAACACATGATGGTGGTTCTTAGATCGTATATATATAATCTTATTTAAAATATAAATATAAAATATAGTTAACTACTTTTGATATTATATTCTTATATTGTTAATATATCACTTTTTTCACATTTTTGTTGAGAACCCTCTTGATTCTCAAGATTGGGATGGTTGTTGACAGGAGGTTTGTGTTGCAGAGATCTCCTTCTCCACGAGGACGCCACCCCATCGACCACAACCTGGTGATCACCGTTGGCAACGAGCTGACGGGGAAGGGTGGACCACCCACCTCTCGACATTTGGTCTCCCCGGACGACAGGTACCTCATTAAGGCTGTGATGGGTGATGACAGGTATAGCCACCTTGTTAAGGCTGTGATGGGTGATGACAGTTATGGTCACCTCATTAAGGTTGTGATGGGTGATGACGGGTGCAGTCACCTTTTTAAGGCTGTGATGGCTGATGACGGGTACAAAGTTTTAACATTCAACCAGGGGTTCATGCCATTACCCGTCTGTGTTGTTACTTTTGGCCTCATCAAACTAAAGTTCCTTTTCCCCTAGGCCCAGGGGGCGGAGCCGCAGCCCCGATCGAAGCCGGACTAAGAGTCGAGCTCGCTCCCGGAGCCACAGCCGGACCCCAGACCGGGGCCCACAACACGGCAAAAGTCGTGGCAGGAGCAAAAGTCGCGGCAGGAGCAAAAGTCGCGGCAGGAGCAAAAGTCGCGGCAGGAGCAAAAGTCGCGGAAGGAGCAAGAGCCGGGCCGGCAACAAGTCCAGATCTCGCTCCAGGTCCCTGTCGCGGTCGCGATCCAGAGGGCGTAGCGCCGTGCGCGCAGGGAGCCGCGGGCGCAGCAGGAGTCGGGCAAGGAGGAGCTGGAGCAGGAGCAGGAGCAGCAGCATGGACAGCAACCGCACAAGGAAGCAGTTCCAGGAGCTGGAGCTGGCCCGCAGGAGGAAGGAGATGGAGGAGCTGCTCAACCGGCCCACCAAGTCCATCCTGAAGAAACGCCTGGGCTCCGAGGACTCCGCCTCCCGGATGGTAAGCATGTGCTCGTTAACTCCCCGTGAAGACTCTACTCATTTAACTCTTGTTAGCTCTTTAACTATCTGCCCGTTAACCCTCAACAACTTGTACATAACGTGTTTTCGTGTTGAACTCTGATTGGTCCTCCAGAGCAGCGACTCCCCCAGGGGGACAGAGGGCAATATCTCCCAGGTGACAGAGCGTCTGCTGAGCGCCGTGAAGGGCGTGGAGCCAGGGGCCCTGGCCTCCATCCTGTCCGAGCTCAAGGCAGACCCCCAGCTTGCCCAGCGGGTGGGGCTGGACCCGGAGATGGCCGGGATCCTCCACCTGCTGGGGGTGAACCCCGGGGGGGGCAGGGCCGTGCAGCCGGATAAACCCAAGGATGACATTGAGGATGAGGAGGAGTTCCTGTACGGAGACAGTGATGAGGCCAAACCGTCGGGTGCCCCTGAGGCTGGGCGAGGGGGGCCCCAACAACAACAACAACAACAACCAGCATACTCTGATCTCTACGGAGACCTGACGGAGGAGGCGCTGTATGGAGACCCCCAGCCCTACACCCACCCTCCCCCCGCCTCCCTCTTGCTCACCCGCCCACTCGACTCGACCACGGCACCCCCAGCGGCGGGCGAGGGGGCAGAGGAGTACCAGAAGATCCAGGGCCTCCTGAAGACCATCGGCCTGGACCTCGGCGTCACCGAGATCAGCAAGATGGCCGCCCGCACCAAGGAGCGTCTCCACGGCAACAAGCCACCGCCCAAGACCCCCACCCGGCAGCAGCGCTACTCCTCGGGGAGCTCGGAGAGGAGCGGGAGCAGGAGGAGCAGGAGGAGCAGCAGCAGCGGGAGCTCTGACAGCAGCAAGAGCAGAGCGTCCAGCTGGAGCAGCGACGACGACAACGCCAGCAGGAGGCGCCGCAAGCCCTCCCCCCCCAAGCCACGCGCCGTCAAGCAGCTGAAGAGCGAGAGGGGGTCCTGGGAGGAGGAGCGGCAGGCTCCTCCCGCCCCAGAGCCTGCCCCCGTGGCCGCCCCCCCCGCCCTCCCCCTGCCGCCCTACGGCCAAGCGCACGGCGTGGTGCCCCCCCAGAGCTACGCCCCCCTCGGCTACGGCCATTACGGCAACTACATGCCCTACATGCCCCAGCAGTGGCCCCCCGTATACCCCCCGCCGGGTGTGCCCCGGGACTACCCGGTGGCCCCTCCGTATGAGAGGCCCTTCAACACTCTGGTGCAGCCTGACCTGGGTAAGAGAGGTCCCGTTGCGTGCGCCATGTTGCGCCACACACACTCGGTTGACGTAACGAGGGCTTGGACCCCAGCGCAGACTGTGTGATAATATAGGATGTATGCGTCTTAAATGTTGTGTATGGGGTCCTCCTGATGATGTCTTGTTTCCCATGGGCTCAGCGTCTCTGAAGAGGCTGGAGATGTCGAAGGAGCGCGAGCGTAGCAAGATCCTGTCTGAGGAGAAGAACAATGAGAGCCAGAAACAGAAGGTACCACCCCCCCCCCCCCCCCCCACACACACACATTACATGACATTACAGGACATGACATCACAATGCATGCAATCACAGCAATCGCCTCGTATTCATTAAGTTTCAATCAAGGGAAATCTGTTGGTGATAGCATTCTTATATTTTCTAATAGAAGAGCGAAATTGTGGTCCTCCACATCTACTCCATTTCAGAGGGAAACAAAGTTGGCCTGTCGACTACTTTGGTCTGATTCTGAGAACGCACATCCCCGATTTCACTGGTCCAACTGAAGTTGTTGTACACGGCTCTGCTTCAAGCCATTGGGAGTGAGGCTTCACTGTGGTTCTTCTTCCTCTGGTTTTGGGGGTTGCTGGTTGGATACCCCCCGCTGATTGTGTGTGTGTGCATGTGTCCAGGTGCTGGAGGAGAGGGAGAAGCTGCTCCAGGAGAGGGAGGTCCGCATGAAGAAGAAGGAGTGTCTGATGAAGGAGCTTGAGAGTCTCCGCAAACAGCAAGGTGCATGCTGGGTAGAAGCTGCTCTACTGGGCCCTCAAAGTGCTGGATGGTTGCTCTGGGGTTAATGAAGGATAGTCTAGTCATTAGGCTGTGTGACTTCCAGAAACAAGAGGTTGTGGGTTCGAACCCCACTGTAGAGCAAGGAACCCCCTAACCCCTACCTGCTCCTTAATGACATATTGTAGAAAAGTATGTTCCATGTCATTAAAGAGCAATATAGTACACAATAGTACACTGAACTAAACTGAATATGTAGGCTTAACAAGTGGTCCTGGTTATTTGGGTTTGCGCGTGTGTGTTTGCGTATGCGTGTTGGCACGCGCGTGTGTTTGTGTGTGTGCGTGCTCTCAGGTGAGCTGCTGAGGAAGAAGCGGCGGGAGAAGGACGGCCACAAGGACCCCCTACTGTGCGAGGTCAGCGGACTGCAGGAGCGCGTCATGCGTCAGATCTCGGAGCTGCGGCTGGAGCACGAGGCCGCCGAGCGGAAACGCACAGAGATCGACAAGGTGGCGCTGATCCTGGGCCTGGACCCCTCGGACCGGCCCCGCAGGACCCCGGCCAACGACCACATGAGCCCCGAGGGGATCCCCGGAGACAAGGTACAGGAGGTCAGGAGGTCATCGCGAGGGCACCAAAACTCCCTCAAGCAGTTGTGTGTGTGTGTGTGTGTGTGTGGTAGGATGAGTCCCTGATGCCTGTGGAGTTAGCGTTGTATCGCGGCTCTGTGTGTATGATGATGTCTCTGTTAGTTGGTACTCCACTAACCATCATCTGGAAGTTCTACTCTGAATGTCTAGCTTTCTGGGGTGGACCCTAGTGGTTGTAGTGTCTGGTAGGTTAGTCTACTCTAGGGCTAACCAGCTATCATCTGGGGTACCCATTATGTAGTACAGCCTGTCCTGTACTCTGATATTCATTCATGATGTGATTGAGTGGATTGATGATTGACATGTGAGCTTCAAATGAATTGAATATTTCCGTTATTGAATGACATGATTTTCTTCCCACAGCTTGCGTTAAAAAATAATGTCGGCCGTTAATTTCAGGCGCAGTAGATCTTATAGGTCCATATGCTCTCCTCACTGCCGTTACCAACCCCGGCCACCTTCAGCATTGTGTTCTGGTTCTGACTGTGTTTGACCGGGTCTATGTTTAACTAACAGTCAGTGACGGATGCCAGTATGTTGGACTTTCGGTTCAAGTTGTAATTCTTAGATGATTATGAACTTCTTTTGAAGGCTGGTTTTTCATCATCATGTGTGAATCAGTAGTTAGCATTCATGTTTTGAAACGTTTAGTTTAAAAACCGCAGTGCACTTGACAAACGACTCGACTCTGTCTGTGTTAGTGTCTGTGTCTGTGTCTCTCAACTCGGGTGTTAGTGCTAATTTTCTAGACAGCGTTGCTGTAAAGCCATTTAAATATCAGCAAAACTAAGCTAGCGCTAAACGACAATCATTGGAATTTTGTTACAACTCCAAGACAGGAACACGTTTGAAGGTAAGGCTCTTTGTACCTTTCTACATTTTGGGTTTTGCTAGCTAAACGTGATCTCCAAATGTTCGCGCAACATGCCGTCTTGGGTTGAGCATTTGTGTTTTCCTCAAGTTGACAAACTCTTTTCCCGTTTTCCAAAGCCGAGTGCCGCGGCGAGATCCACCGCAAACCAAGATGCGGCTGCGATGACCGGCTCCTCTCCCTCCAAGACCTCAGAGAAGTTTGAATACTATGACGCAGGAGAACACTGGTGCAAAAACTGTAACGTCACCACCGGCTCCATGTTTGTTTATTTCACACATTTGCAAGGCAAGGGGCACAGAAAGGTTGGTGTGACTTTACAACAAGGCACTGCACTGCATCTCAATCTATCTCTAACCTACCTGGTTATGTTGCACTTCTTAATGTTATTCCTTAACCTACAACTGAACATAGGTGTTATTCGTGCACCCACGGTCTGCTCTTGACCTTTGTTTTGTTTTTTTCGAACCTCAGACTCAGGATCCCTACGACAGGCCCTGGGCCCCTCCCCTCTCCAAAACTGTTAACATTCCTTCTGGGGAAAAGATCTCCAAGCCAGCCAAAGGTACACAGCCCCTGCCCCATCTTCCTCCACTTCCTTCATTCCCTGATACTCTTTCCTGAACAGATGATACTGCACTGATGACTCTTCCTAGACAGATGAATTTTGTAAGCACTCCTTTACTTCCAGGTTCTCCTTTGGCTTGCCTCTGCTCTCCAGTAGTTTGAGCCTTTATGAGAACTCAACGGGACCAGTATGTGGAGCGCTGATGTTGGTCCATCCATTGTCTCACTTAACGTTCACTCGATTTGGTTGTTGTAGCAACTGTGATCACATGTAAGCTCTGGTAAACCACGGCTCGGGACACACTGAGCAGGAGGCTCACTGGGAAACATGTTTGCCAAATGTCGTTTCAGGGTAGTGTTGTCGTGTCCTTCAAAAGGTTTCCATAGCTTAATGGGTAGCCGCACATCCTCAGTCATACCATGTGATGTTTGAATATTTTCTCATTTTTACACCCCAGTGGTCTTCATTAACCTTCTCCTCTCACAACAGGAAGTGAACACGGAGACGCCCGTCAGGTAATCATGATTGGCCGTTTGGTTTGGTCCGCATGGGTTGGTTTAACCGCTGGCTCTCCCCCACACCTCCTCTCTCCAGGCTCAGAGTTCCTGCTGCCGGTGAGAGGTTTCTACTGTCGGCTGTGTAAAGAGTTTTATGGCGACGCCGTCTGTGCAGAAGAGCATGTCACCACACACGCTCACAACGAGAAGTACAAGGTAGGCGGCCTGGTGCACACCCGAGATGCGGCCCTGGTCCTTGTACAGATGATGACGATGATCAGTTTTGACCGCTAGTTTGACCTGTTGCTACGGTGCACCTTATTAATACAGCCGTGCTTCTCCAAAGCCTCTCTAGGTGCAGGTGTATTTCCTGATTAAGGCTCTTTCAAGTTTTTCCTCACACCATTTCCCTTTTTCATTTCCTGCTCAATGAAGGTAGAGAAAGTCATTGTGCAAACGTAAGGCCTATTTTTCTTTTCTTTTCCGCTGCTAGTTGGACATTTTGTTGAACGTTTTGGTGCTTCTTTCTGCAGATCTACATGATGGATAAACCTCTGTACGAGCAGAGGCGGAACCTGGAACAGCAGGCGGGGCTGACCCTCGACTCGGGGAAGAAGCGTAAACACATGGAGGGCCCTGCAGACCACGACAAGGAGGAAAAGTCCAAGCACAAGAAGGAGAAGAAGGACAAGGAGCAAAAGAGGGGGGAAGAAGTGAAAAGGGAGGAGAAGTTTAAACTGAAGAGAGAGGAGGTGCAGGAGACGATGTCCAGCAGCAGAGTGGAAGCGTCCAAGAAGGTGGAGGAAGAGAAGGCTGCACTCAAGATGGTGGAAGAGGAGAAGCACCGCTCCATGAAGGACGACCGACCCAGGTACCGCCGGGAAGAGGATGCCGGCGACGGGCCCAAGTATGGTAAAAGAGACGAAGTGGAAAAATACAAACACTGCAGAGAGGACGAATACCGCTCCCGGCACCGGCAAGACGAGGAGCGATCGAGGCCCGGCCGGGGGGAGGAGCGCCCCAGGTACGATGACGACCGGTACCGCTCCAACCGGTACCCTGAACCCAGACCCAAGTACGACCGGGAGCGAGAGGAGCCCAAGGCCAAGATTGAGAAGGAAACTAAAACTGTTAAAAGACAATTCAAAGAAGAGGCTGAGGTCAAAAAGCCTGAGCCCCCTCCAAAGCCTTACGACCCGCCTAAAATCATGTGTGGACCCAGTCCTGCCATGAGGGCCAAGCTACGCAAGCAAAGCTTGGAGTCGGCCAAGACGGTAGCAGTGACGGTGCCGGTAGCTCCGCCGCCCCCTTCGGCTGCATTTGGCCGATTCACCTGGAAGAAGAAGGAGAACGTCCTGGCCAAGGAGGCAGAACGAGTCGCTGCAGAGTTCCTCAAGGATGACGAGGCGCCGCCGCCAGTAGAGAAGATTCCAGTGGAAGACTCTTTTGCCAAGTCCATGGCGGTTGCCAAGGAGATCGCTCTGAAGCTGTCAGGACAGCCTCCAATGCCGCCTCCGTGGGCAGGCCAGGTGGCCGCCCGAGGCAGGATACGGCCTAACCTGCCAGCGCCAGCCATTGGCATCCGGACGACCGCCATGGTCTCCAAGCCGACTCCTCTCAACGCCTTCCTCTCCATCAGACCACAAAGTCCTGAATCTGCAGAGCTCATAGACAACCCACTGGCTACCGAACCTGTTCCCATGGAGATTGACAATCAGGATGAACCCATACAGGAGCCAGTGCACATACCAGCACACATACCAGCACAGGTGCCCACGCAGGTGCCCATGCAGGTGCCCATGCAGGTGCCCGCACAGATGTCCGCACAGATGTCCGCACAGATGTCCGCACAGATGTCCGCACAGATGTCCGCACAGATATCCGCACAGATGCCCGCACAGATGCCAGTACGGATGCCAGTGGAGCCTCCTCCTCAGTTTCAACCTCCTGCCATGTCGGGGAACCAGAGGCTGGTAGCGGTGGAGTCTGACGAGGCGGCCCCAGGGGTCCCTGCGAGCGAGCAGACGCGGACCGTGTTTGTGAAGCCCCCTCCCTTCATGAACTCTGGCGATGGAGCTCACAGGTCGGAGAAACTCAAGACCCACCTGGCCGCAGCCAAGGCCAAGGACCTCTTTGATATCTTCTACAGCAGTGGGAGCCAGTCAGGGCCATCCGCCTTCGCTAAACCAGCAACAGACAGCAGAGCGCCTACCAGTGGGACCAAGACCAACGAGGACAAGATTAAATTATTGCAGCCCGTCCTGCAAAGCATACCCAAACCCGTACCTCCTCCGGCCATCCTAAAAACAACTGCACAGGTTCCATCCCAACCCCAGACAGCTCCGGATCAGGTCAAGCTGCTGACAGAACCAGCTCAGTCTGAGAAGACCGACCAAAGACCAGCTCCTCAATCCATACCACTGGGCCCATCCCAGTGCCCAGCACCTTGTCAAGCCCTCAAGCAGGGTACGCCAATGGACACTGCTGAACTGAAACCAGCTCTCCAACCTCAGGCACAACCAGAGCCACAGACGCAACCGGACCTTAAATCTGAGGCCCAACCACAGGTGCAACCAGTAAAGAAGAGCCAACCTGACCCAATACCACAGGTCCAACCAGTACCACAGATCGAACCTGACCCAGCAGCCCAGACCCATTCCCAAGTAACACCAGCAGCCCAGACCCATTCCCAAGTAATACCAGTATCCCAGGCCCAACCTGACCCAATACCCCAGCACCAATCCCAGACACAATCCCAGTTCCAAATGGTGAAACAGACCGAACCACAAGTACAACCAGTATCCCAGATACAACCTGACCCACAACCAGAACCCCAAACACTTCTTGCAGTGGAGAGCAAAGTAGATCCACTGCCCTGTCTGCACAACCAGGATGATGGTCTGGAGCTCACCACAGTGTCGCCCACCCAGTCGGAATCCCCGAAAACTCCTAAAAGTAAAACCAGATCCTCGCCACAAGCCAAGAAGACCTCTCCTCCCTCCCGTCCAGTCCGGCAGACCCGCGCCCAAACCCGTTACCAGACACGCCAGCAGCGGAGCCATTGTGAATCTGAATCGGACTCTGTTCTAGAACATGAAGATGGAGCATTCAACCCCGATGGAACGGAGACCGGCCCTAGCTTGGAGCCCCAGGTGGATCCCCAGGTGGAGGAGACGCTGTTGCCCAGTGACACCACCCCAAATCCGGAAACCCCCGACATCATTACCCCTGAAACCCTGGGCCTGCCTTCAGACATGATGTCCCTCGGTTTCGAGTATGACTTTAACTTTGAGTAAGCCATGGCTCCTCAGTAAGGTTGGAGGGCCCTGTTCATTTGATGTTTAACTCAAACTAGCTAGCTAGCTTAGCTAAAACTCAGGCTAGCTTCTCAGGCTAGCATACTGACCATAAAGATGAATAGTGAAGTCCCAGTAAGACACTTTTTTGTTTAAAAGATCCCAGTGCTGTTCAAGTTGAGCTAACTTATCTTAGGAGTCTCTTATCAACTCCTTGCTTGTTCGGCTACAGGTAATACTATACTGTATATGGTTTGATTTATTGTGGATGATTTTTCTTTTTTACCCATGGCTGGCCACATCTTTAAACATTTACAAAAAAATCTTTTGATACAGGGACAAGACAGAATCTTGCAATGAAATGGCCTGATTAGGAAAGTTTGGACCAAACCCTTTCCCTGGAGCGTACGAAGTGTGTCAACATTGACCCCTACAATGTAACCATAGAAACATAGTCCACAGTCTACGTTCTCTCAAAAACAATACCTTTCCCTGCTCAGCTGAACTAACAACCCACCTGTCCTGTAGTGTTGACGCTTCTGTTTCATAATAAAGTGTAGTGACAACAGCGACCCCTCCTGTCGTCCTTTGACTTGTCTCTATCGCTAAACAAGCGGAGGAGGCTAAAGTCGGCCAGTTGAGGCTGATAGATCATGTGGTGTAAATGTTAAAAGAAGCAGACAAGACTCGAGTTTGCTGAATGAATGAATGTGTCAGTGTCAGCTTGAGGCGTCATTAAGGTCTGGTGTTACTGGACAGTTCTGAGCGGGACGGGGGTCCATGCGGTTTGGACTTGGACCGACCAGTGGTCAGCAGGTGACCAGTACCAGGTAAGACACCAGACTTCTGGTTCTGGGTAGAATCTGTTTTTAATGTTAACGAAACGATCAGAACCTGGAGTGGTGAGCAGATTGTGTCCTAGTAAGACACTTTATGGGACCATATAACTACTCTGCATTAATTTTGTTTGCATGTTTTATTGTCTGTAAACGTGAGTGGTATTCCAAACCGCTGTATTTGAATATACATGCCAAGATGAAAATTAATGTTATTTTTCTGAATTTTTAAATAAAGGTAACAAATCGGGCTTCCATACTTTTCTTCACTGGGTTAGTTGATGTTAACATCACATGTTGCTGGCACTAGTTGAAATACTACAAGCAGTATGTGTGTGTTGTTACTCCATGTTCACCACAGTTCACTCCAGCCTCATCTTATGCGTACAGACATTCAGCTTATTCTGCACATCTGTCTGACTCTCTGTACCTAACACGGACACTAGGTGGCGACAACGCCCAGCTTTTGTGGAACTTTTGAGTCCTTAATCCAGATCATTACTGAACATTAGTGAGTTCAAACATGTTTTATGGAAACATACACAACAGCATCACGTCCCCTACAGTACATCTAGTTTTAATCAAAAAGGGACCATTAACATCTTGTGTTCTTACAACGGATGACCCAGGCCGACCTTTACATGTTGCTGCTCTAGTTGTAAAGCAGGATTTACAGCCAATTCGAGAATGACAAAGTTGCTCCAATGCTTCGTAAAGAGGTCTAAAGAGACAACCGCTTCTCGAAGAAAGAGTCACTGACGCATCGGTGTGGATGATGTGGTCAGAAGCACCTGCACTCAAACGGTCATCCAGCATCCCCGCTGGTCTGCATGTCTTGGTGCATAACTCACACGGACCGGTCAGCAGAGTGACCGGCTGGCATGTCATGAATGTGATAAGACATCTCTGGTCCAAACCCAGCGGAACGCTAGTATGGGTGTTGCTGGGTAGAGCTGCATAAACCCGCAGCATCTCCAGCCTCACCCCACAGAACTCGGATGATGTCGCTGCTGGAGTCTGAGACCAGACCTCTTCTGGCCAATGAGAAAAATCCCCTGGCCCGTCGCTAGGTGGCCGAGCCGCCCCGCAGCCAATGGGCTTCTCCCCTCCTGGAAGGACGCAGGGAGCTCCGGAGAAGCCGAGCGGCAGCGTTCGAGTGTCGGTGAAGTGAATCACGGATTCCCCGTGAAAAGCCCATTCCCCAAGATGCCCAACAAAACCAAGAAGGACAAGGTAAGAGACGAGAGCTGTAGTTGTCCTGCCCGCGGGTCCAGCGGTGTCCACCGGGGACACGTCTGCTGTCCTCTCAGCGCTGGGCGGGCTGCCGATGACTTTTCAGTGTGTTTTGACGGATGGAAGCTCGACTTGCTGAGGCCTTCTGAGCGCAGTCCGCCTGTAACCCACTAGCACAGGGCTAGGCCGGCTCCCACATTACAGATGCGCTACAGATGCGCTACGACACACCGTCACCAACACACTCCGGCCTGCGCTCAGAAGGGTCAGGGTTTTCCGCTGGCGGGTGACGGGATCACCAGCCTGGATGTTATGTAAAGACGAGCTGCTGGGGTTAATGACAGCCCACCACAGCAATACATTGAGACCACTCGTCTGGTTCCAAGTCAGGGGATAAACGCTGCGCTGGTCCTTACATAATTCATAGGCTGCTGTCACAGCGCAGCTCGTATGGTCGCTACAAATCTGGCTGATTTCACCCGAACAAGTTCATCCCTCGTCTTCGGAGCCCTCTTTACGTCCATGTTGGTTCTGTGAGACAACTTTATCCCGCAAACCGTGTTCCTTTCATGATCATTTATCTAATCGGTTTATAGAAAGTAGCGTCCATGTGTCTCGGCCTGGGATGAGCAGGCGTTTCATATTAAAAACGAATCCAATCCAAACCTCCAGTTGGGTTTGGCTTGGTCGTAAATATCAAAAGGAAAATGTCTTACATTCAAGCTCAGTGGTGATCTTAGAGCAGCGGTATTACTGACGTGTACTAAAATCCGGACGTGAGACGCTGAGAGATGATGATGGAGAGTCGTAGTGAATGACTTCCTCATCGCAGACCACCTGTGACACAGCGTGTGTTTTCTTCCAGGAGGCGACCAAGTCTGCCAAAAGTAGCACCAAGAGCAGCAAAGATGCAGGTGCTGAGATCTCAGACGAGGTATGTTGTTCAGCCATGTTTGGTTCTTCATCTATACATGTACAGCCTGGTGTTTGTTCACGTTTCTTGATAGCCGTGCACATATACTTTAACTGGGTTTAAGGACAAACATCAGTCTTCAATCAGTATTCAGTGATGCCTCAATATTATACTTCAACAGAATGAATGCACATTTAGCCATAACTCTTGAATGAATGCTGTCTCAAAGTGTGTATTCTTTCTTCATAATTCAGCCATTCCCAGTGGTCAGGGTGTTCAACTCTCAGCCAAAAGGTTTTGGTTTCCAACCTTAATGTCCACAGTGCAGCTGCAGGCCTACATGAACTCTAACCCTACCCCTACCTGTACTGTAAGTCTCTTTGGATGAAGATTTAGGTTGTTGGAGGTTTTTGTTTTGTTTTTGGGTAGCTGAGAGTGAGTCAGTACTCTCCCACCATGTGATAACCGTAGACTCTGCCAGGTCTGTTTCAGAGTGTCGGGTCCATGTTTTATACCATACAAACGTGTGTGGTACCTCCAAACCAAGCCCAGAACAGAACCTCTGCCCGTAGGCGGATCCAAGATTGCTATCCTGAGGAAGGGATGTGTTGGGCCCCTGGCCGGCTCAGTGACGTCTCTATCAGAACCTATCCTCCTCCTCCTCTTCCTCCTCCTCCTCTTCCTCTTCCTCATGTCCCATGGTGGGCCCCAGGGGCCCCCAGCTGAGCAGTGATGCGGGTCGGGACCTCTTGTCATTCCGCTCAGGCACAGTGGGGCCTTTCTGACGCGCGCACTCAGCTTCATAGACCAGCTGTCTGCGGGCGCCTGGAGAACACGTAGGCTACCACATGTTAGCGTGATGCTGAAGCCTCGTCCTGTGCTCCTCTGAATGGCCTCTTGTTTTAGGTTTGTATTTGGTACGTTTTGATTTATTTCATGTTTTTATGGTACATTTCATGCAGGCTTTGGTCAGTCAAATAAAACGACCACAGGGATTTGCGGCCCAGGCCGGAGGCCGGGCCTCGTGGAGACAGAGGGCGTGCTCAGAAGATCCCAGTGGTGCCAGTCTTACGTATTCAACATGGCAGCCCCCATGTCCGCGTTTCACCGCCTCACTGCTCCACTGAGCCAATCAGGGGCGGTGCTGGCGTTTCTCCTTCTGTAACGTCTGTATGATAACTGAGCTGTGGCTGTATGGAGACGCAGCCTGAGGAGGTGGACGCAGAGCCCGATCACATCACCGTTTCCTCACTGAGTGTAGTGTGGTATTGATGAGGCAGAGCAGCCTGAGTCACTGCCCATCAGGGCTATTTTGAGTGGGGTCAGTGGTCATGTGACTCCACACCCAGGAAATCCCAGCTGGTGGCGTTTGAGGCTCAGCAGCTGAACTTTGAACACGTCAAGGGAGACAAAAATGTAGCCGCCATCTTGGAAGATGTGACAGACCAGTCATAATTTGCTGGTGACATCAATGCGTGGGTTAAAAAAACCACTGTGTGTGTGTGTGTGTGTGTGTGTGTGCGCGTGCGCGTGTGTGTGTGCGTGTGCGTGTGCGCGTGCGCGTGCGCGTGCATATGTGTGCGTGCGCAGGCCCAGCAGCAGCAAAGTGGCAGTAAGCGCCCCAGTACGTCCACGCCCCCCCCCACCCAGCTCAACAAGATCAAGTACTCCGGGGGGCCGCAGATCGTCAAGAAGGAACGCCGGCAGAGCTCCTCCAGGTTCAGCCTCTCCAAGAACCGCGAGCTGCAGAAGCTCCCCGCCCTCAAAGGTACCGATACTCTACTGTACTGTATTGTACTGGGTACTGCTACTACTCATTACTACTACTAATCATATACTTCATGCACACTATAGCCATTAACCATGAAGAACAGAACCTACCTCCCTTCAGGTACACTATACTAACATGCTCTACCAAAACACTAACACACCTTATAAACAACCCCTCTGAAGGCAATGCTACGCTTCGCTGCTCTTACTGTACTTTACTACAAATAGAATCCCTTTAATTGGACTAAAATGCTACACCAACTATAAAATGACACTACACAAATATACTAAATCGCCCTTACATACACTGATTTAAAGTACATGAAGTCTGAAGAGCAGACGGTGTAAAGTAATGAATACCTGAAATGGAACAGGACACTGTCGGGTCAAAGGTCACAGGGCTCAGCGAGCGGCTGTGTCTTTGGCCCTGACAAGAGACCCTAACGAGGGACCCTAATGAGAGAGACCCTAACGAGAGAGACCCTAACGAGAGACACCCTAATGAGAGAGACCCTAACGACAGTGACCCTAACAAGAGACACCTGAATGAGAGACCCTAACGAGAGCGACCCTAATGAGAGAGACTGTATCGAAAGACTCACTAACAAGAGAGATCATAACGAGAGAGACCCTAACAAGAAAGACCCTAATGAGACAGACCCTTACAAGAGAGACCCTAACAAGAGACAGTAACGAGAGACACTGTGTTGTTAGTGTTCTCTCCTCTAACAAGGAACAGCTGAGTGTACAAATTGGACACCATAGCTGGCAAAAGCTTATTTTAGACCTTGAACAATATTATGTGAGATCTTCAACCATCAACCATCTGTCCTGGGACCTGGTTTTGTTCACTGTGTGAGATTGGAGTTTGGAGTCTCAGCTCCATCACTAAGGGTTCCCAGCTTCCCTGGGCTGGCTCTGGGCTGTTCTCTAGTCTTGTCTGTCTCTGGTCTCTGGTCTGGTCTCTGTACTCTTGTCTGGTCTCTCTGGTCTCTCTCAGGTCTCTGGTCTGGTCTCTCTGGTCTGTGTCTGGTTTCTGGTCCCTGGGCTCTGATAAGCTACAACACAAGGCATGGGGTCCCATGTCCTATCGCACTGTGAGTCACGTGGTCCAGAGATCACAACATCATGTGTTTGATCCCCCCGCTGGTGTGGTGAGGAGGAGGAGGAGGAGGGGGGGGAGGAGGGAGATCAAAGGCAAAGTGGTTTCTGGGCCCTGTGGGTCTTGGAGGTGGGACTCATGATCAGTTGAGTCCTCCTGACAGACCTAGTGAAAAACTGTACCCTGAGCTCTTTACATTAACCCTTATCTCTAACTCTTTACATTAACCCTCTCGTAACTTTTACATGAAACCTTATCTTAACCCCTCATCTTAACAGGGGTTAACCTTAACCTTAACCCCTGTTTGAGTAGATGAGTTCAAACAGTGTGATGTGATCAGTCAGGACAGTCGTAAAGGTTTTAGAGAAAACAGATACATTGGGTTCTATCGAAGCAGGTGTGAGGGGGCGTGGCCTAACATTGTCACACTCTCTCAGCCAATAGAAAACCACCGCTCTGGAAAAAAAACCCTTTCAACCGGAAAAGAAGCACACTGCTTGTGTTTTTCTGGAGAATTTTACACACTGAACATCGTTCTACATTTGAGTCCAAAGAAACACAGAAATGTTCACCCAACACCTTGGGAGACCCTAACGGAACCCGGTTCCACTCCAGAAGGTGATCCGGGGCTCTAGCCTGCCCCTCACTGTAACACGCCGTGTCCCGTGTCCCGCCCAGACGCGCCCCTGGTGGACCGCGAGGAGCTGTTTGTCCAGAAGCTGCGTCAGTGCTGCGTCCTGTTCGACTTTGTGAGCGACCCGCTCAGCGACCTCAAGTACAAGGAGGTGAAGCGGGCGGCGCTGAACGAGATGGTGGAGTACATCACGCACACCAGCGACGTGGTCACGGAGAGCATCTACCCCGAGGCCGTCGTCATGGTAACACACGCCACATGTCTTGCGAGTGACGCACGCACACGCGCACACACACACACACACACACACACACACACACACACACACACACACACACACACACACACACACACACACTCTGAAAGGACAACAGGAAGTTTAGAAAATAATTTGATGACACAGCAAAACAACCAGCAATGTTCACTCACCACACACACACACACACACACACACACACACACACACACACACACACACACACACACACACACAGTGTCGTCCTGGGTGGTCCCAGCAGAGACTTGTGCTGTGTTCTGGTCCAGTTCTCCATCAACCTGTTCCGGACCTTGCCCCCCTCCTCCAACCCCACCGGCGCTGAGTTCGACCCTGAGGAGGACGAGCCCACCCTGGAGGCCGCCTGGCCTCACCTA
>OMKI01032180.1:11515-23041 GCA_900302315.1 Phycis blennoides
TACTTTAAACACAAGTAAAAAAAAACCTAATACACAGCAATATAATAAACAACAATATGTACACATGCAAATGATTTGCCCATGCAAAGGTACAAAGTGTGATGGATGATGAGCGCAAGACGAGGGTGAGGAAGACTCACTGGTACGAGTGTGAGGGTGAGGAAGACTCACTGGTACGAGTGTGAGGGTGAGGAAGACTCACTGGTACATGTGTGAGGGTGAGGAAGACTCACTGGTACGTGTGTAAGGATGAGGAAGACTCACTGGTACGTGTGTAAGGATGAGGAAGACTCACTGGTACGTGTGTAAGGATGAGGAAGACTCACTGGTACGTGTGTAAGGATGAGGAAGACTCACTGGTACGTGTGTAAGGATGAGGGAGGCCAGCAGCTCCCGAGCCTCCTCCATCTTGGTTTTCTTGGGCCCGCCCCAAATCCGCTGTCTCCTCACCTTGTTGCCCAGGTACTTCAGCGCCTGAGACAACCAACAATAACAAAAAAATGTTCACCCATCAAGAAAAGGCATCATGCAAAAAAATACACCACATTTTGCAAACTACAGAATGGTGTATTCTAAAATGTTATGCACTTATGATTATGTTAAAAGAGTAACAAAATAGAAAGTTAAAATCCTGAAGACACACATGCAATGCGACTTTCACCAAGAGTACCCACTCTGTACTATAATACAATAACTCAGAATAACTAATGCATTAATTTTACTACATGTTGTTCGTAGCTCCTTAAGTGGGTCGCACCCCAAACACAGGTTTTGCTCAACAGCTTCAATAACAGAATCCATAGATATCTAAAATACTTTACAGGCAGAATTGAAATATTTCACTATAGGAATCGCTGTGTTGTTTTCTTAAGCTTGCAATGGTCACACAGTTTCCGCGTCAGCATATTTTTTTCCGCCAACAAGATGCTGATTGGTTCAGTGAACGTTCTCACCAAGCAAATGTATCACTGGAGCAACCAACGGCTGACCCTGAGTCGCAGGATGTGTTAGATGGGCGGGGCTCAAGGGTTGGGACAAGGCAAGGGTGACGTACCTGAGTCTGGGTGAAGATCTGGGCCTTCTGACACTCCTCCAGGCTGGGGGAGAAGTTGGCCACCACATGTTCCTCCGTTCCAATCATCTGAACAATCTCCTGGTCACTCTCCACACCCATGGCCTTCTCACAGAAACACAGAGGGAAGGAAAAACTTTTTTTCATGAATAGTTAATAATTTATTATCTATTCACAAAATAATTTAATGAATAGAAAAGGAATAGTTCTACACAGAGCAAAACAAGTAAATATAAAGACTACATCTAGCATATATTTCTTTATGAAAAAGTAATCTATGACTGTATCGATAATAAATAAGTTCAGGAAGTTAAGTTACACTGCAAACAGGTATACTGGCAGGTGAGGTTGGTTTGGGGAACACAATATGAGAGGCAGGGTTGAGACGGTAAGTTACATTACATCTCTGATATTTGCTTATGGAAATGTGGCAGAGTGGAAACAGATTCAACAGTGTTACACTGCGAATGGCGAGGGTTTTGATCACACACAATTGACTTGAAATCACACAAGTCTAAAGCGAATGATAAAACTGGCTTGCCATTTGCACCTTCAACATTGGATTACATGTTTTTTACAAAAAATGTTGCTGCAGTTTTCAAGAGGCTGAAAACTAAGCACTAAACATGGACCTCCTTTTTTAGATTGAAGGACAACTTGTAAGGAGAAAGCATTTCGCTATAAAATAAAAGAAAGCTCTTTTTTAAATGAACTTTCTCATCATGTTATGGTCTCACAGCACCTCCTACCTGACAGTGCACGGTACAGCGCTTCGACTGCCTGAAACGGGACTGTTTGTTACCTTGAATATGATGGCGATGGGCGCGTCCTCCGACAGGGTGTTGTGCCTGAGGTAGAAGCGCCCCTTCTTGACAACCATGTTAGTCCTACTCTTCTTCTCATGGGTGGAGCTGAGAGAGAGAAGGCCCAGTTCACCGTTCAAATTAGTGGATTCAGTAAACAACTTCCATAATTACTAAATTGAATGCATTAGGCTGGGTTCACTTATAAGGAATCACTTTTTGTTTTGCTCTTGGCATTGGTATCGGGGTACATATCAATCTTCCACTGATACAGATATTGATTACTGGCTGATATTGATTGATATTGATTACTGGCTGTGTAACACCAGTGTAGAGAGGAGCACATGCAGCACCTGGTGACGGATGCCCCGACAGCCCCTTTGCGGTCCTGCTCCACGATGATGCGGTTCTTGGACAGCTGCTCTTGGATAAGGATCACCTTCTCCTGCCCTTTCACTATGAAGTAACCGCCTGACACCAAACACATGACAGCACTGACGGCAAACTCACACATTTTCCGTTGAAGTTATGGCCGTCATATTGCAGTGCATATCTTTCATATCTTTGTAGACAATGGACAGGGAGACAGGAACAATCAAAGTCACTGTACCTGGATCTAAAGGGCACTCATTGAGTTTGGAAACTTCCATGGGAGTTTTCCCTGTGAGCACACAGTTTGAGCTGCGCAGCATTATGGGCATTCTGAGGTCGGGAAATGTGATGGAACAAATATGGATCATGTTATAGAGAGCAGAAAAGACAAGCGTGGCAATAATACATATACAAGTTGTAATAATCAGATAGGGGAGAAGGGCAGGCCTGATGACAATTTGAGTCTAATATTCAAAAAGTGGGACTGTTTGGACAATGGTGAATGAGTCGGCCCCGGTAGTGAACAGAGATAACTTCATGGTGGGTGAGCAGAACTTGATACCTTCCAATGGGCAGGGCATTGCGGATGATTCTCTGGCTGCCTCTGGTGTACTCTATGTCCACCGTGATGGGGGCCGAATAGGTCATGTCTCGTAGACGACACTGGGCCAAACGCACAACAGTTAATGCATGCAACAAGTACTATTACCATGTTACTTACCATTCAATGCTTATTAGTTATTTTATTACTATAAATGTATACATTTTTATCCAAAGTTCTAACAGTGATTCTTGTAATTTGTCTTAGATGTTATTAATGAGCAAGTAGAATTCTGACATTGAGGTTGGGTATTCAAACCTGGAACCTTTTGCCTGTGAGTCAAGCATCATAACCATTCAGATGTAGTGGGAGTAGGATGCAGGGATAGGTAGTCTCATGACTAGCCCACCCTGACCCAGTACTGCAGAATATGAACACTGACATAGAGTACAGACCATCAAACCACATCCAAAACTAACCTCATGAGGGGAGACAGGCCTGGTTACATTGAAGCTCTCCTCAACATCTGGCATGCCTACATATATATTGAGGTACCTGGAAGTCAAAGTTTTGATAACTTCAAGTTCAAGTTCAGCACTGTGTGTTAAAAAATGAGAGTAAAACCAGGGTGGCTTATACAACTTACTTGAGGTACCACATGGGATCGGCATCGCTTGTGATCTTCTCGTTAGCTTTCATGATTTTCTTGATCTATAAAATAACCATACTTCTTGTATTTGTATTGTCATGCACTGTTATTAGACACATAATATATATATTTGACTGTTACCTCTACGTTGATGAAATAGTTGAATGAGTCGATATGCTGCTTCACCAGTCCTTTGACCTGGAAAATAGACATTCAAGACATTACATTTAGTCTTAGTGTGTTTATGACTCTGAAGCATCATAAGTACTTAAAGTTTTTTTCCAAGTCCACACAAACAACAATTGTGTGGACTTTGTTTGCCTATATCTGTGAAGTAATAACATGCATATACACACAATACATTCCTGATTAGATCAGTTACATATCAATTACATATCGTGATAATGATACATATCACACAATAGGACATTTTCTGGTAATTGAATAGTCGATACAAAATACCTACATGGTAAAGTTTACTTAAGTATACTGTGTGAATGCAAGACCTGGCAAATGTAAAAGTTAAGTAAAAAAAAAAAAGTGAGTATTTTCTCTTTTTATTAAGAACTGTAGTGCAGATTGTTCATCATTGTGGTAAAAACAATATAGAAAAATATATACAATAACCATTTTCATATTGTTTGTGTGTGGAGAGGGCACCAAAAATCTGACAATCTGAAAATCTGCCTGGTATAAATCCTACCTGTGTGCCCCAGAGAGGATGTAACATCCACTCAATGGAGGGTCACAACTTTGGCAAATACTTTATAGTCCCTTATAATACCTTATGCTCTCGAGATTGACATTCAGCTTGATACAATTTGAAATACAATTCTTTAAAAGATCTTATTGAGGCCTGATCCATGACAATACTCCAACTGCAAACCAAAATATAGACGCCTACTGTTTTTTTGTGGATGTGAAAATTGTGTCTCTGTGCCTCTGACCACAATACATATATTATATATTTAATTCAGTAATTTCAATTAGAGTAGCAGTTTTCCATAGTTATTCCATATGATTGTGATACTCCATGAACTAAGTGTGTGTGTGTGTGTGTGTGTGTGTGTGTGTGTGTGTGTGTGTGTGTGTGTGTGTGTGATGGCAAATTGGCCATTCTTTACAACAAGACTAATATGGAACAAATCAGTCCTGCTTTCAAGGAACTATTATTTCAAACAAATACGAAACAAGACAAATGTGGAATATCAAACTAAAGTCACCGCCTTCGACCACCGCGCATTGGTTACTTGCTATTGGTAACTTGACTTTTTGTTGGTTAACTCCTCCTCAGCTGACTGTGGATGACAGCGAGGCTTCAGGCTTCAGTACCCAGTCCGTTTAGAGGCCAAGTGATCAGCTAACAACTGTGGTCAGGTGGATGACTGACAACCTCCTTCTAACAGCTGTATTCAGACACATGCGTGCTTGCAGGTCAGTATAAACACTTACCTCCGGCAAACAGGATACATCACTTACTAACGATAACAATACAATACATGGCTTGCAGATAAATAAAGAGCTTACCTTTAAGAAAGCCGGTAGCAATTTCCATTTTTCCTGTAAATAATCAAATTAATAAATTGCCACAGCATCTCAAACAGTTAAAACCTGAAAAAAACAGGTTCCTTACTCAGTAGTATTACTGTCATCAATGTCATCAGATTTACATTATAACATAGGGTACAGACGATTCAATCACATTTCTATAACGTCAATTCAAATATACAACAAAAGCAATATAGAAAGGTTACGACATGCTTTCATGAGGTTACGACATGCTTTTCATGAGGTTACTATCTGGCCATCAGTCTAGTGCTGGAGCGGTGAGTTACACATGTTGTGTTGAGCACTGCAGGACCCTCCTGTGTTTACCTCCACTGTGTTGACAGGAGCTGCGATCTGTTGGGGCGTCATGTCCCCAAATTCATCACCAAGTAGTTCCATGGTGACTATAGTAACTATTTTAGTTCACCTGGAAAAAAAAATATTCAAACACATGCACTCCATGCAGTCGTCAATCGGAAGCAACTACTTCTTCGTTTTTTAGTGACGTATGATTATTAAGAAAGGTACATAGCGCCACCTACTGTCCATATATACCTCTTAGCAACATTCTCGGATCTTATCGTTATTCTCGCTTTTTATTTTGCATAGGAATGCACAATCTAGATATCATTATTGTGCATAGGAATGCACAATATAGATATCACTATTAGTAATATTATTATTCTTCACACCGAAACGTGAAATGAATGGAAGCTAAACGACTGAACCTCGAGATTTCATTCAAACTGTATTACAGTATTACAAAGGTTTACTACCGTATGGCTGTGCTATGTAGTTTTCATTTTTGTAAACTTTGATAGATAGAAACCCTTTATTGGTCCCACAATGGGGAAATTTACCGTACAGCAGTATAAGTTCAAGAAAAATAGAACAGTTAAAAACACAGATAAAGAGATAAAAGGAAATAAAAGAAAAGAAAAACAGAAAAACAAGAAGGTATAAAACATATTGCACTGAAGAAAACATATTGATCTCTAAATATAAATAAATACATAGAAATAAATAAATAAATAAATAAATAAATACAATTGTACAGTGAACTGAAATTAGACTAAACGTCCAGTGTGATTGTGATGGTGAGCAGTGCTGATTGAAGAGTCAGTGGCAGGAAGGAAGGACCTGCGGTACCTCTCCTTCACACAACAGTCTGCCACTGAAGGACCTGCGGTACCTCTCCTTCACACAACAGTCTGCCACTGAAGGACCTGCGGTACCTCTCCTTCACACAACAGTCTGCCACTGAAGGACCTGCGGTACCTCTCCTTCACACAACAGTCTGCCACTGAAGGACCTGCGGTACCTCTCCTTCACACAACAGTCTGCCACTGAAGGACCTGTGGTACCTCTCCTTCACACAACAGTCTGCCACTGAAGGACCTGCGGTACCTCTCCTTCACACAGCAGTCTGCCACTGAAGGAGCTGCCCAGAGATGTGACCTTCAGGGGCTGGGAGTCCTTCACCAGCAGTGATGACAGCTTAGCCATCACCCTCCTCTCTCCCACCACCTGCACTGAGTCGAGTGGGCAGCCCAGGATAGAGCTGGCCTTCTTGATCAGCTTGTCCAGTCTCTTGTTCATGGATGTTCACCGGTGTGTATGGACGACACTGTCTGTGGAAATCCACCACCAGCTCCTTGGTTTTCCCTGCGTTGATCAGGAGGCGCACCAGTCCTCAGACACCGGTCCATGAAATCCTGTACAAGTCCTCTGTATGCTCTGTCATCCCCGTCCCTGATGAGGCCAACGATGGCAGAGTCGTCAGAGAAGTCTGCAGCGTAGCGGGTGAAGAGGAGCCAGAACTGTTCCTTGTGGAGCCCCCACACTGCAGACAACTGTGTCTGATACGTAGTCCCGGGTCCTCACATATTAGAGCTAACATTGAGTCTAGCTTTTCAATTGTTACGTTTGACTCCACTAGTTGCTTTCCAGCTGTAAACTATCAGGCAGTCTCAACTGAATCAACTCAATGATCACAGACATTCCTATGCACAAGTAATTCCTCACGTGGAATTACATTTTCTAGTTCAAACAATGATAGCCTTCACCTGAGATCATTTTAAGTAAAATACAATTCTGTAGCTGTTTGCCTTTTATGCACCAGTAAATGGAATAAAAAATGATTGCATGAGAAAATGTACACGTCAAATACATGTGACAGAAAATGATAGATAGACAAAATAACATATATTTTTTATTCAATTAATACAATGTATAAAATGGGCTTAATAGTCTAATTTCTAACTTAGTCTAATGGTACAAAAATACAGTGGTACATTCAGAAGTCATTGTATATGTCATTAAACGATAAATGTCTCAGGATAGCACTGAAATATAACAAAAACATATAGAGTGTGATTCCTGAAATGGTGTAGACTTCAGCACTATTTGTCTTACCAACTACCAGAAGCTAAGCCAGTGACTGTCACACCCTATAGCAGCCACATTAGTGTGGTGGGGACCTTAAGCCAGTGACTGTTACACCCTATAGCAGCCACATTAGTGTGGTGGGGACCTGGGCAGATGCCTGCTGTTGCTGCTGAGCAGTCTGGGGTACGCTGTCCCCAGTGAGCGGCCATGCCTGACCACCACCAGCTCCATCTGGCACTGGTCAATGTTGACCAGCACAGCGGTGCTCCTGTCCGTGTTCATCAGGAAGACCACGGTGAAGAGAGCCATCTCAAACTCTGGGCTGGCCCCCACGAAGGCACTGCCCACTGGCTTCACCAGACCATGCCAGCTGAACTGCAGGTTCAGCACGTGGTCATCCTGGTCAGGCTGGGGAGAGAGAAACATAAGAGAGTGACTGACTATTACTGTTGTACACGACTATTACTTATCATTATTATGCACACCACACCACACCACACACACCATTCATGCATCAGTGATTGATGAGACTCATTGCCACTCTTTATAACTAGACTCTAAATAATTAAATACATTTTCTAATCAAACTTTCCTTATATTCCAGATAACACAGGTATCTCCTTACTATGTCCTGCTCCCGGGCCTTGTATCCTTTATAGTCCAGATGGCCGTTCTTCTCCTGCAGGTAGAACTGCAGCCAGTTGTGGAAACCGATGATCTCTGTTCCAGACTTGGTTTCTCCAACAAACACATGCTCAAACCCAGAGGAGTCCAGGCTGTTCCATGTAGGAGTCAGTCAGTCGCGTCAGTCAGAGGGTCACACAGAGAGCTCTCAAACAAATGCAACTGCAGAGGCAGCATTACATATGAAGTCTTATTTAGTCTAAATGTTGAACGTTATAATGCAATGTTGGACATTCTTTGACATCTTACCCTGCATTTCTGTCTCTGTGATAAAGCTTGAACCATATGAGGTAGAGCTGGCTTTTAAACTGCCTCAGGTCAGCCCTAGACTTGCCCTTCCCAACAAGGTATCTCTGGGCACGCTGTGGGGAGGTTTACACACATTATTTATTTACATAGCATATATTTATTTGCATAGCACCCTTCAACACACAAAAGTCCTTGCTTTGCATAGGCAGGAATCACATTTTGAAAACATTTAAAGGTAAATCCTTGAATCATTAAAAACAAATGCATGCAATCAAAATCAGAGAAAAACAAATACAATCAGAATATTTGTACGATAAAATGATGCAAAAAAAAGGGAATCTTTATTCAGTAATTTAATGAATTAATATAAAGGTAACAGCAGTTTATTAATAGTTGAATAAATCCATAGTTGTTGATGAACACAGTGTTCCTGCAGCTGAACTAGTTTCTGTCTGTGCGCAGTGTAGTACACCCACTGAGTCATTCTGGAGGCCCAGCACAAACACACATTCCAGCTCTGCACATGCACACAGCTGTTTTAGATATTGACCCCGATTCTCTCGGGGGAATATGGACACAGGACACAGGAAGACGCCACAATCCTGCCTCTAGTGTAATAACCATAACATGTTTTGGTAAGACATCTTCCCCTAACGGCCACGCTACACGGACTCATAGGACTCGTGGTGTTTAAAGACGTGTTCTAAAGTGTTGTTTACCTTCATGACCGCCGTCTCCATGACGGCGTCAAGGAAAAGATTGTTCTCCCGGATCTCCTCCGCTGAAACGCCCTCGGCCACGCCTGTAGACATCTCATAGTTGTCCAGAAGGGTCAAAAAACCTGGAATAGAAAATGGATTGCACTTTTTTTTACATTGTCATGTCTGCTACACATATTGTATATGTCGATTTTCTGCATTCACATTTTTTGTTAACTTGTTCTTTTTCATTTCTACTAGGCCTACGTTGATACAAAAGTAACTGATAATTTGCCAACAATGTACAGCAGACACTTACGGGAAAAGGTTGGTATTAAACCCAGCTTGGTCTCATTGACGTTGGAGAAAAGCGGCTGTGCGGCCCTGTCTTGGGCCACGTTACTGCCTTGACTGACAAAGCCGGCTTTACCCTGCAAAATGCAAACACAAAAACTATTATGCATGGTCATTTTCATTTACCTAGCCTTATGTTTTTATATACAACTCACACACCAGAATTCGTGAGGGGCAATCTGTATATACATTTCTTCCATGAACTATGAAATCATTCGAATCAGTCAAACCACTCAGTCGTTAAAGACATATGAACCCATGTTTCCTTTAACAAACAAAATAAAAATAAAAGACCAAACCTGAACTAAGATAGAGTAATCTACTCCAGGCTGCATGCGATTCACATCCAGAGTCCAAAACTCATTGAAAAGTCTGGACAGCTCCTGGTTGACAGTCAGTCTAAAAAAGAAAAATGCTTGATGAAACAATGTTTTAACAAACACAGCAGAAACATGTTTGTACATGTCCAAAGGTTAAAATACCTTGAAGCATCCAACTCACTGACCAACACAGCAAGCAGTATGAGCCCTCGGTGGAACCTATTTTGTTAGATACATAATATCAGTTACATTATATATTTATAATAACACAGTTAATTTAATGTATACAAACCAATACAGCGACCAAATGTAGGAAAAAAACCATCAATATCTCGCGAACCCAGTTATGTTTAGTTTACATGTAATCAGCCCATTGGAACAAGACAAAGAAGAAAAAGAAAGAATTTGTCCCCATGCAAGTTATACTACCAAGTTTGCATGGCAGCGGTGAAGTGGAATCCGTTAAAGAAGGTGTACGTAAGAAGCAGACGCACCTTATTGCAGCCATCGTGCCGTCCTGCTACTTATGCTATGTAAGATCAACAAACACTCGCTCTCCACTGCGCAGGCGCGCGTTCCAAACTTTTGAGAAAAAGGCAAGAATTTTGTGCAGGCCACTTTTCTGCTATTACTGTGCCATTACAAATAACATTGATTAGAGTAATCAACAATAGTATTCGTTGTTACGAGAGGGTGGATTGAAAACATTAATTTAGTTTAGTTAGTTATCAGACATATTATTGAGGGCATTTCTCCAAAGATTTCTCTGTGGATATCCCGGATATCCCTTGGCCAGATGGCAACATGCTGGCTGACAGGTCTGAATTCCACAACTTTCGACGTGTCCGCCAGGGCGCGGTTACATGTCAGTACTTAAAAAAAAAAAAATGTATCTAAATTATTAATATGTTTGTGTCCACATATAGTTCTGTATTTTCTGGAGTTTCGTTCTTACTATCGTCCTGTACCTGTAATAAGTATTGCACACAATTCTCAACAATTGTATGCATATTTGCTCAGGAATGTGCAAAATGCCGACCCCCAGTAGGCCTATGGAGCCCCGGAGCCTCAGCCTTGGGTGTGGCGGCTGAATGGAATCATTGTTAAACAAATACAATAACAAAAAACATTCACTCATAGTGGAAAAAGTTTGTGCAAGATAAGCTGCACCAAAAAACACTTTATTGACATCAGAAGTGGAATCCCAGGAGTACAGACATGTAACATATCCATTAGGCTTTGTACCGTTTTATGTATTGGTGCAAATGCATGCAAAGAGACTATTACTTGAAGTTGAAGAATGATAAAGTAAGGCAATGATAATCCGGTACAAGACATAATACGTTTATTACAATTTGATTATGCAAATTCTGTATAAAAAACCCACAAAAACATAGCAGCCGTTTTGAAGTTAACTTACAGTCAATTCTTAACAAAAATCCCATAAACAGTGAAGTCAGCACAGCATATTACATCTGAATAAATTCAGTTTCCATATTCATATTGTAAAAAGGATATTCTTTTCATAACAAGGACATATATTAAATATTTTATTCTGCTGTCTGAGCCAACAATGGAATAAGGAATCTGAACATATCCATTAGACAGGGTTAATAAACGTCTCCAGTAACCAGCTGGAACACCAGAAGAGCAGTGGTGTCACCCTTAAATGCTTCCCCCCATACAACCAGAGAACTGTCAGAGTGGCTACTGGATATGAGGTTGGCAAAAAAAAAAGACTTTTTGAAAAGCATGTGTGTAATACTTGAGGCTCATGCTAGAGAGCCAATAGAGATGTGGTTGGTAATGTCCTTGAGGGGGGGGGGGGGGGGAACCCACCCGGCTTCA
>OMKI01032180.1:23061-35104 GCA_900302315.1 Phycis blennoides
TATGTGTGTGTGTATGTGTGTGTGTGTGTGTGTGTGTGTGTGTGGGGGTGGGGGTGTGTGGGTGGGGGGGGGGGGGTGTGGGTGGGGGGGTGGGGGTGGGGGGGGGAGGGGGGGTGGGGGGGGGGGGGGGGGGGGGGGGGGGGGGGGGGGGAAGCCATCCTGCTTCACGCGTTGGATTCCTCGTCTGTCACACTGGGGTTGGGCGAGTGAGACGTCTCTTTGAAGAACTCATCGTCTTTCAGCATGCTCTGGAGGTGGAGATGATAGAGGTTACACCACCAATGACTCCACACTGCCCTATGTAACACATTGGGCCCTATGTAACATGTAGGGCCCTATGTAACACGTTGGGCCCTATGTAACACGTTGGGCCCTATGTAACATGTAGGGCCCTATGTAACACGTTGGGCCCTATGTAACATGTAGGGCCCTATGTAACATGTAGGGCCCTATGTAACACGTTGGGCCCTATGTAACACGTTGGGCCCTATGTAACATGTAGGGCCCTATGTAACACGTTGGGCCCTATGTAACATGTAGGGCCCTATGTAACACGTTGGGCCCTATGTAACATGTAGGGCCCTATGTAACATGTAGGGCCCTATGTAACACGTTGGGCCCTATGTAACACGTTGGGCCCTATGTAACATGTAGGGCCCTATGCAACACGTTGGGCCCTATGTAACACGTTGGGCCCAATGTAACACGTTGGGCCCTATGTAACACGCTGGGCCCTATGTAACATGTAGAGCCCTACATAACACGTTGGGCCCTATGTAACATGTAGGGGCCTATGTAACATGTAGGGCCCTACATAACACATTGGGCCCGATGTAACATGTAGGGGCCTATGTAACATGTAGGGCCCTACATAACACATTGGGCCCGATGTAACATGTAGGGCCCTACAGAACACATTGGGCCCGATTGGGCCCGATGTAACATGTAGGGCCCTACGTAACATGCATGCTAACATTGCCGTTGTCATTGACATTGTCAGTCACAGCACAAAACATTTAGCACTTAAATGAGTAGCACACTGCTGGACCAGAAGCTTGGAGGTAAAACGTCAATAGTTCAGGGGAGGAAATGGAACAGGTTACATCACTGACTTCCAGTAGTGGAAATGAGAATGATGGCCATAAATTCTTAAAAATCTGCTATGTTTCTCCATGTTATGCAGCAGCCAGTGTTACCGTCAGGTTCTGGATCCCCTCAGAGAAAGCTCCAATCTGTCTCACTGTTCCCTCAGAGTCCTCCATCTGCAAAAACACAAATACTTTGCTTCAAACTCCCTATCATCAATAAAAATAAGAGCACACAAGCAGTTGCCTTTGTGCTCTATTTAACAGTATGTGGTCGAAACAATATTAACAGATTAACTGGAATGTACTGTATATTTAGAAGGGAACAGTCATGCAACGAGAATATTGCTTCAAACATGTTTTGTGGAAACAATGCAGTCTGTAACATCACTCCGAAAAAATATTCTCTTATAATAGAAAATAGCAGAGCAAGTTGATTCCACTGTAAATAATTGATCAGAAGGTTTTCATTCAATAATTGAAATTGGGTGATCATAGGGTCAGGGTACCTGCTCCAGTCTGTCCAGGTCGTCCTCGTAGATCTGGAGCTCCCCTCCATAGCCCCTCTGGAAGCTGCGTCCCTTGGGCATCTCCACGTCCATGGGACAGACGTACTCCTCACTCTCCTCCTGCCTCTTCCTCCTCAGCGTGCCAAAGCCACCAAACGCCTTCTTGGGCTGAGGAGGGAAACAGGGAAGCAGAGCAGGAAGTGAAAGCCAAGAATCTAAATCAAATAGTTCATCAATTCATAATGAATCAATGAACAGAATGGGAAGTTGACGATGAATCAATATTTAAAAACATTGTTCTTGAAAAAAGAAAAATTTGCAGACACAACAGAAAGTAGAAACTGTTAAATTCATATTTATTATTTAAAGTGTGACTACACAATACAACTCTTGATACAAAAACATATTATTAATAAACTTTTTCTCAGCCCAAAATCTTACCACAACTCAATCACCATCGCCACAATAGAACAGACATTACATTTAGGGCATTTAGCAGACGCTTTTATCCAAAGCGACTTACAAAGAGTACATTTGTCATGAGAAGGTGAAACATTTCATTGCTGCTCATACAGTAAGAAAGTCACCAGAACAGGTGTCAAGCATTTCAATTGCTAGCTGCACCATTGCTAGCCATGAGGTTCCAGCCGGTGTTGACCTACCTTGACCTTGGCCGTGGCGGTCAGCAGCATGTAGTCAGGGTTCTCCAGGCTCTCCTGTTTGAGCTGCTGGGCCTCCAGGCCCACCAGCAGGTTGAAGTGGGTGGCCAGGTGGCGGCGCAGCAGCGTCTTGTTGGGGGGGATGTTGAGCAGGAGAGCCATGGTCTCCACGTTGAAGCGCGCCTCCAGAACCTGGGGGCAGGAAGGGGCTCGTTAGTGTGAATGAAGCTTAGTGTGGACGGGTCTCCAGGTTCTCAGAATCCTAACAGACAGAGGCGTACTGCCGCTGTTATTGCCTTTGTATCGTAACTATAGTAAAACCCCATGAGTCAACATGAGTCATTTAGGAGAGGCCTTTTATCTAGAGGGACTTAGAACAAATACAGATCACTAAGCAATATGTACAAATAAGCTGTAGGCATTGGGGGAATCGAACCCGGAACCTGGGACTAGGCAAAATCCCCAGCCACTAAGTAATGTATGAAGCCAGCGTGTATCTCACCATGAGGCCCCCGTGCACCCCGCTGCCCCTCAGGTTGGGGGCGTACTCTGCCAGGTCCACAGAGCGCAGCCACTCCATCACCCGGTGGTTGGTCCACTGGGACACCTCCGCGGGGGAGATGTTGTTCTGGGGCCGGGAGACGGGGGGAGAGAAGGGAGAACTTACAACAAGGAGCACAGTGCGCAAAACTATTCAGAGTACTTTTTTCTATATTCATCACTTTGTACGTTCTTTAGATTTTTGCCCTGTATTTTACATCCCATCATGAAAGCGGCAGCGGCAACATGAAAACGAAATTATATTAAATTGAATATTTTCATGCAGTCAATTTTGTACAGAAGGCGGCAGGAGGCAGACCTCGTCGGAGGGCCGGCGGCGGAGGCAGTTGGGCTGGTAGCTGTTGAGACGCAGCACCTGGATGGCCCTCTTGATGCTGAGGTGGTGGAGGACGCTGCCCACCTTCAGAGAGATCAGGTCGTCCTGAGGAGACAAGCAGCAGAACATCACATCTGTTGAAAACTATTTATCTGGGTCTCACAAAGTGTGGGTGAACATTTCTGTTGTCTTTGACAAAAATGTTCAGTTAAAGGGTCTGTATGAATTCTTCTTCTTCCTGCTAAATAGTGGTCGTTTTCTACTGGCTGCACGCCCTGCTTGAGTGAGTGTGAGGTGCGTTTCCACACGCTTCACACTAAAACCTTTACAACTGCTCAGATCACAGGCAGGCAGCAAATAGTTGGAAGTTTATCGGTAATGAGTCACTAACTGGTCTAGTTAGAGGCTACGTTAATAATACCACAGGACATGTCTATTTGATTTTAGATTTTTGTTATTTTCTGAAAAATAAGATGATCTTAGAGCTCTCTATTCGGTATTTGTAGACCATGTGACAATTCATGTATATATTATTTTCACAATGGAGTGCAAAATGCAAATCCTAGCCCCATTTTCTGTCAAAGTAACAGATGGGAGTCAGAAGTTCATTTTCAAGAATTCAGATACAGACGTTGACAGTGAAGAAGTGGAGTCAGTGCCTGCATTCGTCCTCATCAGCACAGCAACTCGGGGACACGTAACCCCAGCCTGATGACATGAGCTGGCATGGCCCATCATCATCCATGCTGGTGCAGAGCACTCTGTCCAGACACTCACCACGGTCATGTAGTGCAGCATGCGGCCGTCCACCCTGCCCTCGTCAAACTGGGTCTTGTACTGCGGCAGTCCGATGTCGTCCAGCCACCCTGAACACAGGTGGGGAGGAGGGGTGCAGTGTTTAGTGAAAGGACATGTGCACATACCAAAGTCGGATGTAATAGCATCAGGTTTCGTACATACTGAGTACGTAGAAAGTTGACATTGCATGTATTTCTACACAAGTAGGACAGCACACCTACAAAGAGTTTTCTGTCTATCTCTAATCAAACTCTAAATGTAACGTTAGTCCCGTTCTTTCCTGACATCGACACTGACAACGTGCACCATGGTGTGTGTGGGTGTGGAGCTCAGTCTGGGGAGCTGTGGAGGTTCAGAGTGTTACGCTTCTGAGACCCTCAGAGACGGCCGCATCCCAACAGCTGCAGGGGGCAGAGGTACACCGTGTTCCCTGTTTCCTCACAGTCGCTATATCTATGAGTGTGTGTGAGCGGATGAGAGGGGCCGTGTGTGGAACTTGGTTGGGAGTCTGAATATCTTCAGCTGCCTGAGGTGGTGCCGTTCTCACCAGAGCAACTACCTCCAGGTAGGCCTCTGCATCAAGGTCTCTCACCTTTCTCCTACGGGGGATTAATAAAGGACTATCTATCTATCTATCTATCTATCTAAGGTCAGACACCTGAGCCACTGCAGTGCCATCTACAAACCTGACGGATGATAGAGTTGGAGCTAAACATTGTCACACAGTCATGTGTGTACAAGGAGAAAAGAAGGGGGCTGAGGAGGCAACCCTGGGGGACCCTGTGTCCAGGGTGAGGGGGTAGGAGTTATGTCTGCCCACCCTGGCCCCCTGGGGCCTGGCAGTCAGGACGTCCAGGATCCAGGCACACAGGTGCTGATCAATCCCAGCTCCATCAGCTCACCAGCCAGTCCGCTGGGGACGATGGTATTGAAAGCTGAACTGTAATCAATGAACAGCAGCCTCACACAGCCTCCTTCCGGCTCATCCTTCTGTTCTGAATGCCGTTCTATTTTCCTCAATGTTCTCCAATGTTTCTTCAGAGACACGTCTCCAGTTGTTGTGGCTCACTGGTGTGATCTTTGCCGGTTCAGATTTTTGTTATTATAACAAAGCAAGTTGATCACATGGTGGGTTAGCATCTCAACTTGCATCTGAAGCAAGCATCAGGAAGGTTAACACTGGGACTCACTGGTCACCCAGTTGTAATCCAGCTTGCTCTTGTTGTCCTCCTCCTCAGAGCCCAGTGCCTGGAGAGCAAGCTGCAGCTTCTTCCTGTGAAGAGGATGCTTAATGCCCAGCTCCTACACACACACACACACACACACACACGTGAATAACCAGAGTTTTAAAGAAGGATGTGTAAAGCCAGACAGCAGAACAGAGCAGAAGACAGGAAGATTTTGAAACAACTAAAGAAACGTTGCCTCCCTCTCTGCTCCCTCCCTCCCTGTTTCTCCACCATTGAAAAATAGATGAAGGGATATTCTTAAAGCACATTTCACTTATAGCTGACAGATGGCTATGGCTTCTTAACTCTTACCTCCAGTATCATTACCATGTAAATGTAGATCTATGCAGGAATGTTCAGACTCAACCTGTACTTCATTTTTATAGTCAAACCTCATTTTGAGGTGAACTTTATAGCATTCCCTTGCTCCGCAATGCATCTATATAAGGAATGGCTAAATGAAAGTATAATTGTCTCAATAAAATCCGTCAGGCAGTAAGGGCTTTAGAGCTCACCTTCTCCAGGTCCTGCTGAGAGGCCTGCAGGAGTGTCTGTCCGGAGGAGATCCACACCCGGGCCATGTTCCCGTACAGACCCAGGCCCTGGTCCTTCAGCCACTCACACACCTTGTCTCTGGACCAGCGTGCAAACGGAGCGTCCAGATCACTGCCAGCACAGCACAGGACGCCATATGAAGGGAGGACTGCCACGTACATCCAAGGCTTTCAGGTCCGCTGAACATTGTCAAATGCTTGTGTGTTTGCACACACACACACCACACACACACACTTACTTGTTGGCACGCTGGAGGTCTCGGGACCAGCCCAGCCGGGGGCCGGCCGTGGAGCGCACGCCTCCCCTCTTGAACTCCCCCTCCGACAGGTTGTCGTCCAGGTTAAACGTTGTGGACTGACTCCTTTTCAGCCTTCAGCCACACATGAAGCGAAAGAAAATCAAACGCCCTGTTCACCCAAATGTGCAGTAGTCTGCGATCAGACTTTGAATCTAAAGACTGCCGTGTGACCCTCTGAGGGTCGAGGGAGGGAATGCCGTGGGAGGGTTTCAGAGAACACACGTACTTCCCAAAGAGCTTCTTGATGCCCCTGGCCTTCTTCTTGCCCTCGGGGGTGGTGGGCAGCGTGTGCGTGCTGTCGCTGGTGGAGGAGCGCTGCGGCAGCCCGGCCAGGTCCAGGTGCTCCGTCCCGTGCCGCTCCATCTCGGCTGTGTACAGGAGGAGGAGGAGCCACAGGGTCAGTACCAGAGCCCTGGTCCGGAGCGGGTCACAGTCTCCCAGGCAGAGAGGGAGCGGGAGGCGGTGGGGGTGATCTGGTGAGACGGCAGCCACTGTACCGTGACTGGCAACATGCATGAATTCAAATGTGATTCCAACTACTAGAACTGGGGGAAAAAGATGGAAATTGGAGGTTGTTGAATACATTTTGAATTCGTTCAGAAAGCTAAAAGGGTTTTGAGTTGGCTCTAATTTCTTTACCCCAACAAAAGAAAAATGTGCTACAAACCAAATACTAAGAGCATAACAAAATAAGAGCAAATGAAAACAAACAAAATGCATAAGAGAAAATACACACACATGCAAGCAGATAGATACACTTTTGCACTATGTTCTGAGAACGTCTCAGAGAGAAAACGTTGATGTCTACAGAGTGCTGGTTGAAAGCAGGGTGATGGCAGGCTTCAGGGGGGGAGGGGTGTAGGGGCTCTGCTGTGGCCGTCCTGCACTCGCCCTGAGGTCAGTACTGTACCATTACTGTACCTAGCATAGGCGCACTCGCACTCCTGCTGCGGTCTTCAGGTGTTACAAAGCACACAGGACACGGTCCCCAGAGAGGAACGAGACACAGCGTTAGACAAGTCACAGAGCACACAGGACACAGCGTTAGACAAGTCACAGAGCACACAGGACACAGCGTTAGACAAGTCACAGAGCACACAGGACACAGCGTTAGACAAGTCACAGAGCACACAGGACACAGCGTTAGACAAGTCACAGAGCACACAGGACACAGCGTTAGACAAGTCACAGAGCACACAGGACACAGCGTTAGACAAGTCACAGAGCACACAGGACACAGCGTTAGACAAGTCACAGAGCACACAGGACACAGCGTTAGACAAGTCACAGAGCACACAGGACACAGCGTTAGACAAGTCACACAGGACACGGTCCCCAGAGAGGAACGAGACACAGCGTTAGAGAAGTCACAGAGCAATCACACAGGCACACACACACACACAGGGCATACACACTTCACAACACACACGTTGAAAGCACGGGGCCGCGTTGGAGGCAGGAACATTTCATAATTAAACAGGACTGCAGTGACTGTGGGAGGAAAATTATGGTGTTGGTGTGTATTCTTTGGGAGTGTCTTGGGAAGGGAAGGAGAAAACCCCGGGAAACGTCCACCACTAAATGTTAGATCTCTGCCCTCTTCTCAGAGGTCCACTGCCGTCGTTCCATACAATCTAACGGAGTTTCATTTGATTTTCTAAGCAAATCCCAAAAACTGTTTCCAACTGTGTGCATCACACTTGCTAATTGACCACTTTAACTGCCAGTGGACTCATAGATAACAAAACCACAGTGAAACAAAACGTTCCGGGGAAACAAAGACGCCTCCAAGCAGAAAACAAACAAAAGAGAAAGGCATGAAGAAAAGACAACAGCAGTGGGATGTACGTCCAGGCGCTGTGTCCCGGGACAGGCTGCAGGGTCATACCGAGGTTGGGCGTGCTGGCGGTCCTCTTGCCCCCCCGCAGCTTGAAGAAGCCCCTCCCGAAGGACGAGCGGCCCTTCCGGGAGCCGAAGCTGTCGTCTGGCGCGGGGGCCGGCGGGCCGGCGGGGCACCCGGCGGGTGGCCCCTCGCCCAGCGCACTCATCTCCTCGCTGGCTTTGTTCTGGGAGAGACAGGAGACTCAGGTGAAGCGCTACCGTGTTTAACAGTGAAGAAGTGAACACTTGTAATGAATTGAAGCCCACTGCCCACCAAAGGGAAAGTCATACAAGGCATTACATCCACTGCAAGTGAACCTCGGATTACTGTACTTTTTCAGTGAGTAAGTCTTTTAGGCAACAGGACGCTACATAATATGACTTAGGTTATTCTTGCTTAGATTTTATTTTTTTATAGATAGGATTTTTTTTTTGAACTGGATGCATAATAATAATATGAGGTGAAAAGTACTTACCTTTTCACTTGTTACAGAGTCCTGGTCATCCTGGCTTAAAGACTTGCAATTGTCTTCATTGCTGAAATGCAACACAACTTAAGAAACACAAACACTTGCAATTCAAAATGTTACTGCAGCGTAAGAGAGACTACTAGTTGCACATTATTTTGATTATTATTTTTGAGTTGATTATGAGCGCTTGCCAACATGTGGATATGCAGAAGGGACAGTCTTGTGTTGTACCAACAGCTGTAGTTTAATAATAATAATAGTTTATATGATAATAACAAGGCAAGTATGAGGCGGACTTCTGTGGCGTACCTTTCTGAGGTCGTAGAGAGGGGCTCTGGGGCGGCTTCAGGGTCATACGGTTGGTCCTCAGACGGGCCAGCGGAGGTCAGCGGCACATCATTACTTCCACACAGACTCTCCTGCAAAGCAAAGGGCAAAATCTCCTTTTGAGACCATACCGACCAAATCTGACATGCTACACCTCACACACACACACGCACACGCACACGCACAGCACACACACACACACACACACACACACACCTCGTCTGGGCTACTTCCTCGCCCTTCTTCAAAGGCTGGATCGCCCCGGCCTTCAAACTCATCTGCGGCAGCAACCGGTTTAACGACGACAGTAGAACAGTCGTCAGTCTCCATATTGTCCCCATCTTTGCCTTTTTCATCTGCAATTCACATACACTTGGTAAGTTAGTCGTGGCCCAGCCAAAAGGGAGTGGGACCCCAGCCTTGTTATGGTGGAGTTCACTCAGCAGCTGAACCCCGTCATCTTCACCACAGCACGGTTTGTTCATAAGCAACACCTGACCCTGAACTCTTATTCTTGAACTATGAACTATTCTAGTTGAACTATGAATATGCGTGTGTATGAATGTGCATGTGAGATGGTGATTGTGAGAGATTTATGAGATCAGAGTAGCTGCAGAAGCCACAAAAATGAAGTACTTTACAGGTTCAATTCATTTGAGATTCCTGAAATCCTCAAATGTTCTGGCTACACCCTGCACCCCCACATCTGATTGAGGCAGGTGGAGATAACTGAAAGCCTGAACAGCAATGTAGCACTATCATTTAGAGGGGAAAACGTGTGTAAAGGTTTATCATTTAATACAGGGCAGGGGCCGTGGGTGTGTGGTTCTCCTTGAAACCCATTTGGGTTGATGGTTCATCTTAAACAACGGTGGTTTAACAGTTAACAAAAGTGTGTCCAACCTTTCTTCCCCTGCACCATCATCACCATGTCCTGGACCTTCTTGTACCGCTGTACAGACTGCTTCAGCTCGTCAATCTTTCCATCCTGCAGAACAAGACTTGGAGACTTCAGAACTGAGCAAGACTTTTAGTAGGGTGAGTACCATGTTTACCGTTGATGAGATACCAGGTGAAAAAGGGCCTCTGCACATACCTTCTCTTCATTGGCCGCCATCAGAGATTCCACTGCCTTCTTCATCCTCTGCACTTCCACGTCTAACACATAGAGAAAAGGAATTTAGGTAAACATCACAACAACTCCTGATTTTCTAGAGACAGACATTAACACTATGATGGATCAGATAGCTGCACTAGAGAGACACTAATCACTACAATGGAACTGATATCTGTGCTACAGACAGACATTCAACACTATGATGGACCACATATCACTAGAGACAGAATGACAAAGTAAACACTATGATGGGTAACCGCAATTCAATTGAAGAAAGTTATTATTAGATTAGATTATTCGTTTTTACGAAATATTATTTGGTCATCAGCTTGAAGTACATTTTCACAGTTGAGCTGCAGACGTAAAGTACTAAAGATCTGTTGTTCCTACACACAATTCAGCAGTTCACTAAATGTATACAAAATATATAGAATGACCCCTATGCCATACAAATGACATGGTAACACTTTAGAACAATGTTCAGTCATAAGTCATTTCCTAAGCCTTTCATAAATAATTATTCAATCAGTAACAAAACATTTGTAAGCCTTTAGTTCACCACTAACTAATCATTAAGGAAACATTAATAATAAGTGTTATGTTAAAGGACCCTTATTTTACCACCAGGTGTGATGTTGATAGGCCATTGCAAGCCATGTCAAATTCTACCCTCTCATGACATCACAAGTGGGACTGTCCACCCAGATGTATGGTGGACAGATCAGCCTACCAGTTGGTACAGTCCACTGGATAGGCTGGTAGGCTGATCTACCCATAGCACTTACTCATCATACTCAAATGTACATCAATGTTTTGTTAATGATTACTTCATCATCTAAAAGCTTATAAATGACTTACCACTGAACAATATTATGAAGTGTTACCAATGACTTACTATGACAAGTGAGCAGCAATGTTGGAAGATAAATGAGTTTGTTGGCAGTTGAGTATTTACACAACTTCTACTGAATGGGCCCATCGTGAAAATGTTCTACCACAGTAAAACACTGCAGACACAAACAGGGGGTTGGGACATTGGCAGAGCTCTGACAATGGAAGGCACAAAAGGCAGGACATTTCAGATTAAATCAACACGATGGTTAGCATGACAAACACTGGCTGCTGGGTGGACAGAGAGGACACACAGAGGAGCAGAGAGAGAGAGAGAGAGGAGAGAGAGAGCGGAGAGGAACGCTCACAGCGCTTCCATGCAGCGGAACAGACGAACAAGGTGATGGAGAACACTGACATTCATTCCAAGGCTGTTGGAAGGAGGGGAGGCACACAATGCAAACATTCCTTGCTCCTGTTTAAACTAAATAAAACAGCCTATAAACCGGTTGCATTCAAACCCTGAAGAAGGTGGACGTGGAACGAGGACAAAGGTCTAACTTGGAGCGGTTTGTGCTCAGTGCTCTGCTGATCAGGGTCAGCAGGGGTTAGGTCTCCTGGAGGTTATGGTGGAGGAGGGGTGGGAGGGTTCACACATGCCTGTACATGCAACATGGCTGGAGGAGGATAATAGCAATCGTAGTAAACACAAGCCCCCTTACGTTTTTCTTTCAGCCTCTTTCTAAGAGTTTCATCTGGATGAGAGACTAAACGGGACAAACAATCAGGAACACAAAAACTGTTTGCAGTTTTTTTATATTGTTTGACATTCTGACGTGCAACATGACTAATGTATGAGTACGTATGTACTCGTGAATAATGCATATATGATATGAATACTGAATCTCTTTGTGACTCATACATCACAAGTACAGAAGGTAAGGAGTGTTTAATGAAGTAGTGTGTTAGGCTTGTTCAGGTCACAGAGAAAGAGAGAAGGTAGATGAAGCAGGACCCCCACCTCGCTCTTGGAGCTCCCAGCTGCTGGAGGAGGTGGCTCTGAAAGCCACCTCCTCCTCTGGCCTCCTCTGCTCTGCGTCTCCCTTCTCCTGCTGCCTCCTCAGCGCTGCCAGCTCCTCCTTTAGGAAACCACAACAAAGAATGAAACATGTCTGGAATTGGGATTTCACACACAGACTATCTACTCCCCCCCCCCCACACACACACACACTCACACACACACACACCCACACACACACATACACATACACACACACACACAAACAAACACCCCCCCTCCCGGGTTAGCTTGTAAGGGTCTGTGGAAATGTGTTCCCATCACTTGTCTACCGTGTCCAATTAAAGTTTTGAGTGGTACTTGGTGGTGGTGGTGGTGGTGTATGTGCG